>JARFXV010000823.1:0-159041 GCA_031761425.1 Cosmopolites sordidus | reverse complement strand
GATTGTTCAACAGTCAGAAATAATAAAAATTGTTTCGGGATACTTCCCCCACTCGCTACATTATTCTGAGTTTCAAAGCTCTTTTTGTTCAATTTAAATAAAATTATCTGAAATTTGATTTCTAAACGAAAATAAAAATCTCCAATAATTTCCATGATAATTAACCTGCTTCCTTCGTTTTAGCATTTCATTCCGAATAATCATTATTTTCGGTTGGAATTGTAATGAACACTAACTTTCCACTTTTTTTTTCGGGAGGTTCGACTTACGTTACAGTTTTTAATTAAAATTAAATATTCTTTTGGGGTTAATAAGCTTGGGGGAAGACAAGCCGTTATTTTTATTAAATTTTCAATTGGGTTAAAATTCCTTTCATACTTTGGTCATTCCTTTCTCCTGCCTTTCTATAAGTATCTCAGATATTGAACTTTTTATTGGAATAATATGAAATTTAGATGTTATCGAGAAGTCGATTTAAGTATTGAGTATGAAAGTAAGTTCGTTCGTTGTTAAAATGTTGGTAAAAAATGGCAAGAGGGTGTAGATCAAACAAGCCAATATATAACTGATCAGAACTTACGTTGTTAAATATAAATTATATTTTATTACCCCTTAATAAACATGCAGTAAATAAACAGCACAAACAGCAATAAACAGCGTAATTTATTAGACACAAATTTAAGTTTTGCTGTTAGAAAATAATTAAAGCAGTTTTATGGTATACTTGTCGTTGAGGAAGGTTAGCTTACGAGGTGTATAAATAAAGTAATGACACTGGCTGTTGTAGCGTTCGGTCTGACAAAACTGTTGGCTTTTTCTTCCTGAGGAAAGATAGGCCGATAGCTGAGGCGTTTTTGGTAGAGTCACTTGGTGGTCCGTAGCAATTCTTTTCGTGAAACGGGTTTTTTTAGTCGGTTACAACCTTTTCCATATTCTCTAATGTCCCAAAATGATATTCTTTGAGGTGAATTTTGAGATTTTTAATCTAATGCGAGTACGAGGAAAAGGAAAAAATAAGTCACTAGGACTCAAATCTGATGAATAAGGAGACTACGGAGCCATAGTGATGCTTTACTTGCCAAAAACTCGTTAATTGAAAGAGCAGTGTGGTAAGGTGCACTGTAGTACCCAAGTGTTCGTGATGTTCGGTCTAACACGAATGACTATTTATCGAAGTATTTCAAGAAATTCTCGGTAAAAATGTTGGTATACCATTTGGCCTTAAGGTAAATATTCTCTGGCTGTCAAAAAAAACAAATCAGCATATTTTTATTTTTGATTTGCTCTGGCTTTTTTTGTCTGTGGTATGGTTGGATTGTGCCATTCCTAGCGCTATCTTAGCTCTGGTGCTTCGTTTCCGGGAGGTATTCAAATATCGAAGACTCTTCACCGGTAAACATGTTCCGGATATTGAGGGTAATTTTCAAAAAAGACAAGACATGTTTATTCTGTTGTCCTTTTTGATCTTGCAAAAGGTTTTTCCGAACCCTTTTCGCGCCCATTTTTTCTAAAACTGTGTCTACACCAATAACATTTTGCGTTGTGCGGGCTGTATGTGTTATATGTGGTGTACGTTTGTACACCACACGTGTACGTTGTGGCAATGTAAACGCTTTGACACACAAGGTCACACATAAATATTTGCGCCACACAGCATGCACACGAACCATCATCTTCTCGCGAAAGTCATAGGAATTTGCAGCGCACAGGATTTGTATGTGGACGTGTTGTTGAAATTAATGTTTTAGTTTCAAAAAGATACCTACGTGACGTGGCTTTTGAAATTTATTATTTATAGAGTAGATTTGACTAGTGATTGAGGAAGTGTGCTGCATTCATAATAATGAACAATTTAATCACGAAAAAGGAAAAACATCCCAAGAAAAGGCGTTATTGAATGAAGCATTTGTATCCAATCAGAAAAGTATAAACTACAGCAAATAAGAAAATAAATATAAACAACTTTATTTTTGATGCTTGTTGAAATAACCTAATCAAGCATAACTTATCAACATCTTACTACACACAGACACACACACACATATACAGACGGAGCGGTGCATACAGCGCGCACAACAGATATATTTATTGACTGTGTGTGGTAATTTTGCGTCGAAAATATTTTCGCCTCACAGTAAATTCAACACATACGCAATTTGTATCAGTGTGGACTCAGCTTATGATCCCTAATTGATGAACATTCTTATTGTCAACCGTCGATCAGAACGAACAAGAGCCCGAATTCTGTGAACGTTTTGATCACTTTGCAGTTGAAGGCTTTCCGCTGCGAGGTTTATCTTCAATCGAGTCTCGGCCTTCTGAGAATGCCTTAAACCAACTGAAAACCTAGGCCCTTGACAAAATACTGTTTGCCTAGGTATTCTGAAGTTTTGCAAAATATTCCGTCGCATTTTGTTCAAGCCTGAAACGAAACTTAAAAGCGCACCTGGCTCAAAATTTTTGTCCCACATATTTCGAATGCACTAGAAAAATACGTTTCACGAAAAATATTGCTATGGACCACCAAGTGACACTTGGGAGTTTAAACTCCTACTGCAGATGCATCTGATGTTGAGTTGCCGCCACTCCAAGGAGGAAGCCAAAAGTGTTGCCAGATTAAACGCTGCGTCACCAATGTTTATTTACAATATTACAACTTATACATATATTCATTAAAATCTCACACTTTTTAAAACGTTAACCCCTTATATTTTTTTACACATTAATTGAGCTCCATTTTGAAAGTCGATGCGAAATCAGAATACATCACCTTGCTGCATTTCTATACATTTAGTTTAATTTATGTGTTATCGTCATTTTGGTGTGTCCGCTTTTGATAATACGTAAAAAATATCTTAAAGATTGTTGCAGAATGTCGTATAAGATTAAACGCTATTTTTTTATATATTGTACTAGGGCGTAATAAAAGAATTTGCATTTTTGAGGTTCTTAATTTTCCTTCTATAGCTCTTTGGCACCATGTCAATGCCCCGCAAATGCCGGTTATCCTTTTAGTAGTCGCGCGCGGACTGTCGCTCCGCACCGGTTTTGTTTCAACAATAATTTCCATTCCACTCCCCTTCAAGTCTTGCGCTTCATAATACCTTCCAGGAAGAGCGTGTATTGGTGGGCGATTGAGTGAGCCAGGTAGTAGTTTCGGGCTTTGATGAATAATTCGAGATTGCGGACTGAGAATCTGCATATATTAATTTGTTTTTCGGTCTTCTTTTGATGAGGTATATTCTTTACGCTAATTTTGTTGTCGCTGTTACCCATATACGTTTTTTGGAATGGCGTCTTATGAAAAAGAACAAGAGCGGCTACATAAATTAACGAAACAATGTTTCCAATCCTCTGATAAAGAGAAATTACCCGTTGAAGAATGTGATAAAGAAGAAGAAGACGCCATTGAACTGGATATACATGAAACAGATAATGAACAGGATATTTCAGACAATGAATCGGGTGTTTTGCAAGAAGTTGTTGGTTCATTTTTCATAGGTAAAAATCAAACTACCGAATGGAGGAAACATTCTCCTCCAAAAAAATGTGAGAACCCAAACAGAAAATTTAGTTATCCATTTACCCTGTCGAAAAGGAATTTTTAAAACACTGAACATTTCTGTGTCAATAGAGCCGTATTTCTTTCCAGAAAATTTACTACATATTATTGTAGAAAATACAAATAAACATATTAAGGCTGCTCAAGAACGATATTATCGAGAACGAGATGGCAAAAGAACTGACATCATTGAAATTCAAGGATTTGTTTGGGTTCTTGTATTTCGCTGGGATAATGAAAAGCAATCACTTGAATACTAAAGATCTTTGGGGTGCAGGTGGCATTGGTATCGAGATATTTCGGCTTACTATGTCTCTACATAGATATCAATTCTTACTGCCACATTTGCGTTTTAATTATTTTGAAACTCGCGAAGCTAGAAAGTCTGTTGATAGATTGGCAGTGATTCGAGATATTTTTGGGATTTTTGTAATGTAAATGTAAACCCTCATTTACACCCTTTCATTACGTAACAGTTGATGAAAAATAAGAAGCATTTAGGGGTAGATGTATTTAAAATTCTATGCTATTTGTGACCTCAAAGTTTTTTATACTTGTAACTTTAAAGTATATGTTGGCAAATAGCGTTCGGATCTTTGGGAGGTAAATAATTCCCCAGATGCTGTTGTGGAAAAGATGTATGAACCCATAGGAGGAAGTGGAAGGAACGTAACTACTGATAATTGATTTACCAGTTTTAAGTTGATAGAAAATCTAAAGAAGAATTTCAGGATGACTCTTCTAGGAACGGTTAGAAAACATAAAACAGAGCTTCCTGTAGAATTTACCCGCCAAGTAAATCGACATGAAAAGTCGTCAATGTTTGCCTTTCAAAAAAAGGTAAAATTATTTTTGCTGATGTCAAGTTTACACCATGATGACACTACTGATAGTGAAACAAATAAGTCAGACTTATTAGGTACTTACAATCAAAGTAAAGGAGGAGTAGATATGGTGGACAAACTTTGCGCTGCTTATAATTGTGCATGTGCCACTTCAAGGTGGTCAATGGTAATCTTTTACTCAATGTTAAACGTTGCAGGTATAAATACTCTAGTTATTTGCAAGGCGAATGGCGTAGATAAAAAAATTTACGGTGAGATTTTTTGCAGAAACTATCTTTTGAATTAATACGTGATTACACAGGAATTCGCTCTACTTTATCGAATGTACCAAGATTTATAAAACTAAGAATTAGGGAGATTCTTAAACTAGAAGTTAGTTAATCTGCATGTTCTTGTTTACTGTAGTTCTTAAATGTATGTATTAGAAGTTTAACATGTTATTTAAAAAAAAACATTGTATTGAATATTACCGGATAATACGGTATCTTCGCCATCTGTTTAGCAAACCTCGCTAGCGGCATCACTCGCTTTGAATCCTTTGTTAAAAGAATATCTTAAAACTGCCTTAATTTTGCCACTCATTTCAATTATTTTAACATTTTTTTTTAAAGCGTCGACTGAATATTTTGCAATGGAGTCACTTTAATACCGACGAAGGAATGTTTATTTGTTGAATAAAAGGGTTGAGACCAGATTAAACCTGTCAAAATAGATATCTAATCCTTTACTTATAAACAAAGAAAAAACGCAAATAATTTTGTGGCTTCCCAGCAAATAAATATTTGTACACAATAATAAATGACCTACTGAAGTAAGTTTTACAAAAATTTTACTGCTACAACTATTTCATTTTAATTTTTATTTGATCATTACTCGAATATATCTTTTGTTGAAACCTAAGAAATACTTGTTGAGGAATTGAAGAGGAATTCCTTGCTCCAAGTTTTGTAATTATGGAATTTCGATATATTGTGGTGAGCACAAAAAAAAATTAAACCACACTAAAATATCAAGTCAAGACGATTAATTTAAAACAATGTGGATATGTTCACTTTCCATTGATGATGATTGTTGATGAAAAGAATAATTCGCCCATTACTGGCTATGCAGACATTAAGAAATGTATATTTTGATATTAATAAGTTATAACGAAAGGGGCGAGAGTTGTCCAGGAAACCTAATTTAAACTGTGAAATAGAATTTTCAGTATATACAAACAAAAAAAACTTTATAATGTTCAGTTTCTCACTAACAACGAGGATACAATGGTATCTTTGCATTGTTTTATTTTGTAATGCCGAAGCTGTTATTTGAGTGCGGAACAACAAGAAATTTCCAGCGGAGAAGACGATGTTAGCAAATTGTTTTAATGCCGTATTTTATTTGCGTTTTTGTGTATAAATGTAGTAAGGTATAGTGGAAATACAGTATTTTTATTGAAAATAAAATAAAACAGAATGAAAAATCCGGTATTTTGTTTATCAATTAATAAATCGAGGTATACTACAAATAGTCACAGTATTATTGGGATGGTTACTACGTTTATTCGGGTTTTTAAATTGTGACAAAATTAATTTATACAATATAGGTCGTCCACTACAACATAAATTAGCAGCCTTGTACACAGACTGATCAATATTCCTTTATCAGATGCAGATTTTAATAAGAAACTAAACACCATCAAACAAATTGTGTTAAACAATGGGTATTCAGAGAGAACAATAGTTAACAGTCTTAAAAGAAAACTTTACAAAAGGGCTGCCTCTGAAATATATCCACAAAATGAATAAAAACGGCCGTTCAGTCAAATTAATAATATATTTTCGTAAAAAAAATCAAAATATTTTAGTATGGCTGAAATTTTAATATGATGTTATTAAAATATTAAAAAATTTAAAATTAATTAGCCAGATAAAAATTCGATTGTTATACCAAGAGCCAGACAGATTTAAAGCGGAAAAGAGATGTACAGCGACAGTGGTTTTTAATATGTACATTAAAATTTTATTACAATGGTTAGTGATAAAATGAAATGTGTTTTCTGTAAAGGCAAAAATGAAAAAATAATAACTTTTGTTGAAGGCAAATTAAAGAAATGTAAGGAAGTTTTATCTATAGGTGCACAGTTTAATTTAAAATACAATAACCCTGAGTTACCGGAGCAAATTAATACCACTCATGGATATCATAGACAATGGTATAGTAGTTTTACCGCCTTAATGGATAAGTGTCGTAATTTATCTAACATTAATTCTTCATCAGTAGCAGATCGTCCCACCCCATCTAGTTCAACTCCGTCATTATCAAATACTCCAGTAAATGTTAGTGAGACCACATCAAATGATGCTGCTCAAAGTTCCAATTATGATGTAAATATGCAAGCAATTGACTCATGTACTGAAATTCTTTAGACTGAGAATGGAGATTTTATAGAAACAAGTTCAAATGTTAAAAGTATTTTTTCATTGAGTTAAGTCAAGTTAAAGGCAACGAAGTTTACGTTCTTCAAACGGCGCAAAAATTATGAAAAAATAACAGAGTGGATGACAAAATTAGAAGATGAAGAGTTGTTACAAAATCTTCTCTTTGCGGCACGTACAATAATGTCTTGGAACATGAGCTAAAACTTCAGCTTCAATCGGCTGTAAGTTTAATGATAAATCATTATCTCGAAGAAAAAAATTTAAAACATTTCCAAAAGACAAAATATTATTACAAAAACCAAAAATTACTCGAGCATACATTTGTCAACTTAGAAAAATTTATTTATCGCTTACTACCGTGTAAAGCTAAATTGCAAAAACATTTATTACAAGTTCGTTATGTGACAAAATTTTGGAGAAACGCTCACTTGAAACATCCAACATTTTTATCACCAGTAACTTCCGGTTGGACCATCAACGATGATAAATATGATTTCGTCTGGTTTGTTGGAGAGCAATTACCATCATCAGTTGCTGATATTATTATTAAAGGAAAAAATTAAACTAACGAATAAAAAAAATAACTATTATTGTTAGTTATAATTTGTATTTCTTTACAGCTGGTAAAATACTAGAAAACGGCAACACTCCAAAGACGATAATGACAATAATTATGATAATGAGAGCAGTGGCGATGACGATGACTATGAAGATGCATCAGTTTTTTGTGATACAATTAATGAATGAAACAACTTTATTCAGTTGTAATTTGCGTGTGGTGGTCAAATCATTTAAAATAAAAAATGTAATTTTTATACTTCAAAAAATGTACTCCCTTAATTTCAATTTAGTCTGATTCTAATTATATTCTTCTATTCAATGCTCAAATTTCACTGTTTTCATACTATAAAAGTTTTTCTGTCCTTTTCCCAGCAATCTATTTTGCGACTATCTCTCTCACTATCGGCAATTTAAATCGGTCTGGCTCTTGGTTCAACAATCGAATTATTGTCTGCCAAATTAATTTTAAATTTCTTAATATTTAAATAACATCATATTAAAATTTCAGCTATACTGAAATGTTTTGATTTTTTTTTAATAAAAGATTGCATATGGCACATTATTAACAATGATAAAAAAATGTCTGGCAATTATAAATGTATGTTTCTAAAAGTTGATAAAAGTCAGCGAAAAAGAAAAAAATCTTAAAAATATTTGAAAAGTTAATATACACACACATAAATTCAACCTCTACCGCCAGCCAGATAACACCCAACGTGACCGAGAGAGCGAAAGAGAGGGCATATCAAAAAACCAGCTTACCTAAAATTCTCATTTTCACGGCGTTCCTAGCTCTCTTACTATAATATGAGGATGTGGAGTCTCAGAAGACGAGATGTAAGACTATTATATCTAGAAGTTGGTGTTTAAGTATTTTGTTATTGAAACAAAATTTATTCCGTGTATTGCAAAAAAAAACAGTAAAAAAAAATAATAAAATTTATTGAACAATATTGAAAATACAATTCCAGTATACGTTTTTATACGTCGTTGACATATCAGTATTAACTCTACGACTTCTCCACATAGCAATATTTATATTAAACTCACATGAATATTTTTTTATCCTGTACTAATAAAATTTTACATCTTACTCTTTTATGTTATCGGCAAACACAAAGAATATCGCCCCTTTGAAAAATATTTTCGTTTCAGTAGCATAACACAAAAGCAAAACCATGAACGTTACTCTATTCTGTATCGTTTCCGATATCCCGTGGTACAAAAACAAATCTACCGGCAAATACCTTATCAAAACTTTTCCAAAACCATTTAGAAAGAGAACGAGCAGAGAAAAATATTCTTTCATTTGCTCTTTCTCCTGTTTCATTTGCATATAAAATTTTATTTACACCATTCCAGTTTTCCTGTTTGTCTTTTCTAAACGATGCCGACGGTGTTTCTATTTTTGCACCAGGGGAAATTGACAGCAAGCAGTTCAATTTAGCCGAATTCAGAATTTGAATATAAAGGTTACTTTTGAAATGGTTTTCAGTTTATTAGTTATTATTTCTGGTTTAGAGGTTTTTTATTCCTTTGTAGTGGTATATATACAGAGTGATTAACGGTGGATGGTACCTTAGACGTTTACGGAGAACTACTTGGGGTAATGATTTTAAATTTTGGATACTTATGAAATGAATATGAACTCTCTATTTAATAGATTTTCTGCGCTGCAGTGTTGCCAGATCTACTCGGAGCTGATTCCAACTTCGTTTTTGTTAAAAGGAATATCCTATATGTTATTGCATTTCTAGATTCTGTGAACTATTTTGAATTTTTTTTATGTAACATATACTATACCTGTTTTGAACCGTTTTGGAAATAAAAAATATTTTTTAAGATATTTGGCAACAAACATCCCTGAATAAAAAAATATTTTTGTTTGCAACCAGCATAGCTAGATAACTAATTAGTTAACTATTTAGATATAAAGAATTAGTTTATCGCATACAGGGCGTTTACAAAATAGTGACGTTTTGATGGGACTTAAACATTCATGTTATGTAGGAATTTTAAATGGAACACCCTGTATTTTATAGTGGGACTTAAAAAGGCAATACATTTTGTATCTAAAGTGATGATCGACTTATAAACAAAAAACCAAAATACTGCAATTAAAGCAAAGATAACGGTTTATTTTATTTTAGTAAACAATAACACAAAAATACTATCTAAAAAAAAATATTTTTATAGCAAATGTTCGAAACGCTGACCGTTTACCTTCAAACACAGCATTCTAATATGGACCCCTTCCTTGACGGCTCTTCTTATCTCAATAGAATCTAAAGTTGCGAATGCTTGATTCCCCCGATGTTTTAACTCCACTCTAGTGTTTACTGGCGCTTTGCAGATATTGCCTTTTACAGTACTCCAAAGATAGAAATCAAGAGGAGTTAAATCGGGTAATATCGGTGGCCAATTCCACGGACCCAAACGTCTAAACCACCGGTCTTGGAATAGTTCATAGAGTTGCCTGTTAACTTCTTCTGTACAGTGTGCCGGGACACCATCAAGCTGGTACCAGCTGCTTCGATACACTGCCATTGGAAGATTTTCAGTCAGTGGAAATGGAAGGGTTCTCAACTACTGTTGTTACTATTTCTAGATAATTTCGTGAAATTAACTATTCATGGTAAAGAAAGTATCGAATTTGTTTGTCCATGCTAAACAAAAAACATTAAAACTAAATTTCTCTTGGGATGCTTAATCCCTGGTAAAATGAGGATTTTTATTGGCCCAGAAGTGACAATTGCGTCTGTTAAAAACTCATTCTCTCGAAAATTTGAAGTCATTAGTCCAAATCATTTTTTGTAATAAATGTGGATCTTCCTGGAAATGAACTAATACATTTTCACAAAATTCCACTCTTTGGGGGCAGTCGTCTGGCTTGAGAAACTGAGCTTTAGAAAATTGGTAAGGGCGCATGCCGTCCTTTTTCAGTATTCTTTGTATTGAGGAGAATGTTATATGCATCTCGTCTTGAACTCTTTTAATAGAAGATTGTGGATACGCATGGAAATAAACCAGAATGTTAATCCCGTTATCCTTATCAGATGTTACTGCCTTGGTCAAATTCCGGGGTGCCTTCGAAAAACGAAAGTGTATAAAATTTGTTTGAATCCGATTTTCTTATATTCATTCGTGCTAAACTAGAATACATTGCGTTAAATTGTTTGTTAAATTACATTTTCATAATATTTGTTTAGATGTAATTCACCCTAGGCGGCTGTGGCCAAATACTAAAATAAACCAATATCTTAGCATTAATTGCATTATATTAGTTAGTATCACTTAACACTTTTAGATACAGAATTTATTACTCTTTTGAGCCCCACTATAAAATACAGCGTGTTCCATTTAAAATTCCTTCATAACATGAACTAAAGTTCTATTAAATGCGCACTATTTTGTAAACACCTTGTATGCGATAAATAAATTTTCATGTCGTATTATCATAAAGCAAACTATTAAGGAACCGTATTTAAGAATTCCGATATCTGGCTATGCTGGTTGTAGCTAAGCAAGCTAGGTAAGGCATATGTAATATAAAAAGTTTCAAAATACCTCATAGAATGTAAAAATGTAATATTATATAGGGTATTACATTTAAAAAAACAAAGTTGGTATCAGCTACGAGTAGATTTGAAAATCAATTTGAAAAAAAATGGAGAGCTCATGTTTATTTACATAAGTGTCTAAAATTTCAAAATTTCTTAAGTTCTCCTTAAACGTCTAATGTACTAGCTACCGTGAATTACCCTGTATATATATATATATATATATATATATATATATATATATATATATATATATATATATATATATATATATATATATATTCGGAAAGGCTTCTGCGGTCGGTAATATTAGAATTACTAGGTTCTCGTAGAACCGCGTTTTAGATTTGTAAAATCTCGACATTTCGGCTTCCACTTTGAAACCATTATCAAGAAAATCTAGTTGATTTACTCCGAAGCCTCAATTTGCCTACTCCCCGAAGTTCACAACTAGAAAAAGTTTTCTAGTTTGAACTGTTTGATAATCCTTTTGATTATTCAATCAATCTTAGGGCTTGAAAATATGATTTGCAGTATGATGAGTATAATTCTATCCCAAGCGCTGTAAGAGGAAACATCCAATACAGATGATAAAACAAGTATCTCTATTGCATGTAAATGTCAGTAATCAGTCATCAATTCGAAACATCCTCAACTTTCAGAAACAATAGATTTCATTGAACAGGAAATCTAAGATGCCGCTCGTCACATTTTTTGATAGCTCTAACTTGATTAGAACCCCATGTATAAGTGAGTACTCACGCATAGCTCTGATCCTTAAACTATCTTATCCATGTGCTCATACACGGAAAAAAAATATACTAAAAATACCTCATAAAAGTTACCTCAGAGCATAATTTGGTAAACTGGTCCATTTTAATTTTTACAATTATCTACAATAATGTAAGAACGGTTAATAAATATTCTAATTTGTTTTATTTCAGCTATTATTTATTTTAAAACTTTGGTTTAATTATTGCAGGTTATGTAGGAAATAAATGACGGGAAAAAAAAACAAATTAAATACACAAATAGTTTTTATCAATAAATAAATATAATAATATACTTACATATATTTATCCCATGAAATAAAGTTTATTAATAATAAAATGTAATTGTTATTATCAAAATTGTTTTCACTGCACTCTTGCCTTTCAATCTACACAGCCGGCACGGAAATGTGCGAACAGTCACGCGCCGTTTTAGTATATGTGTTGGTTGAAGAAACAAAGACTAGAATTCTATCTCTTTCACTTACATATAGTATACGTGTATATTCACTTGCACTCACAGGAAAAAATTTCCGACGTAGCATCGTAGTTTACTACATTACTTACATTTTATTCTGTAAAAGGTTAATTTTTACGATCCAATATCTATAGCTGTAATTACGATTTTTATATTAAAAATTAGTATGTAAATAGTAAATTTTAAAATGTATAATTATGGAGGTAAAGATATTGAAAGTCTGGTCCTGGATTTTTCGTATATTTTTTTTTCGTGTAGAGGTAGAAGCAAGTTCAAGATTTGCTATATAGTGATTATATCTTCAGTTTGATTTACATGGGGGTTGTTGGACATTTTTGTTTCCTAGTATTCCTTAATGACTAGGGCAAATAATCTTCTGGCTGATTGAGATGTATCAAATAACACGAATATATTCCGCTCTATTATCGCTATATTCAGTCCATTATGTAAATTTCCTCTTATTCAAGGTGAATATTACATTTCATATATCGGCACCATGCCTTTAGATTTGATTGAGGTGACCTATGAAGAGATGGGTGTTGTTAATCTTTTAGAATTTTATTTTTTCTGGTGGATCTAAGACGAGATAGTAAACAACTCAATGGTTAAGAGGGGAAAGAAATATTTTTAGAGTTTGTTGTATAAAGTGCGCTAGTACCTACGACAGGTTCAAGAGGAGATAGAATTCTCCTATAACTTTTAACGACTGTTCTGTTCTAATATATAAAATTAAGTTCTGGAGCCAATTGCTTTACTAAACACGCTATGGCTGAAAAAAATTCAGCTATAAAGAAATTGTGCTTTACCAGTTTCTCTCGAATAAATAAATTAGACTAAACTGTTCCTAAATCTTATTTAAATTTTAAATTGGTGTATTCCGAAATTTCTACGTGAGACCTTAAAATATCTTATTTCATAACGCAAATTAACTCCCGTCTGCATAATCCAATATGTAAATATTTGAGTAATTAGTCTTAATATTGGGTTGGCGAAGAAGCTTGTACTATTCCTTTTTTTGCACAAGTTTACTCTGTTTTCTTTTCGTTTTTCTCAGGGCATAGCATATCTTGATTATAAACTTGAAAGTTTAGGCTTAACATAAAGAATGGTATTAGGTTTTTTTGCTTTGCTGTGAAAATAAAAGCAAATGTATTATCGTAATATGTTGCTCTATTGTTTAAAAAAAGTAAAGACAAACTGCGGACGCTCATTAAGATATGTGGTTTTTAAATGGGGGTTGTTATCTAAAGAGTAGGTACGTCTAAAGTGATATATCAAGTTACGTTATATAACTTGAACTTACGCGGTAGGTGGGATCGAACAACAATAGTGTAAGTTGTAAGTCGCGGAAGAATTTCGTATATAAACGCATACAAATTTTGTTTAGCAGGAACCAAGGGCTAAGGAAAGCAATAATTTAAAAGAAAATTGTATATTCAAATTTTAGATAATTAAATAAATTATAATATTATTTGAATCAAAAAGCATAAACCGACGTTATTTTGAAGTAGAAGTCAAGCAAAGTCGCCTGACGGGTCAAAGATTTTTTCTTCTCGAACAAAATTTCTTTATAGCGCGTTATTAATTTCTTTTATTCCCTGTTCTGTAACTGAAATCCGCTCTTCATTGGAGTCTATGTTTTCTATAATTTTTAACCCTTTTTTAACTCAACCGAGGACTTGTAACCATCATTTGATCTTCAGATTGAACTGGGTCAAAAGTATTGGGTTCTACAATGTTTCCCTCACACATTTCTTTGAGCTCATCAACTATCAGCTCCTATCTACTTCTAAATGTAATTGTCTAGCAAGATTGACAACATCTTCAATAACATCAATCAATTTAATCAGGCTCTGGCGCTGATTCGGCCGGAGTTTCACTAGTGAAAAAAAAATGGACATAGTTTTTACTAGTCGCCATTTAAAGAGTTTTTTTTTAATTTTCATTTAAAGATTTTCCAATGATGTTCACGGCATCTAAAACATTAAATTGTTTCCAAAAGTTTTTAACAGAGAGCTCATTGTTTTGTCTCTTGGCTTCATATACATGTGCAGATGATCGTCTCGTGTAATAAGCTTTAAATGTTTTGATGACACCCTGGTCCATCGGCTGAAGCAAGCTAGTTGTATTTGGCGGCAAAAATTCAACTTTCACACGTGGGTCGAAATTAGTGAGAACATCACGAGGATGACCGTGTGTGTTATCAATTAATAGCACCACCTTAAATTGAATTTTGTTTTGATTGGCAATATCGTTATGCTTCGCGTGAGAAGTGATAACCAAACCAATCTTCAAAAAGGTATAAAAACCAATCCTCATACCATTTAGCTGCTATAACCATCTTCTTCTATCATAGCTTTGAGTTTCTCTGGATAGAGAGACGCAACTTCTTTATCAGCATTTGCCGTCTCTCCACTTTTCACCATGCTATGCCAGTTATAGCAACTGTTGAATCGTCTGAATCACCCCTTTACTAGCTTGAAAGATTTTATCTTTGGCCGTCTCCCCAGCTTCTTCTTTTAATCTCTCAACAATCAGCTTAGCTTGAGAGAACACCGTGTTCTAATCAACAGGACAGTTTTTCACTCTTGCTTGATTATCACATTATAATTTCAGCATTGTTTTCATCTCAGCGATAATACCATGACGTTTACGAATGATACTTGAATTCAAAGATTGAGCATTTTTCACTTCGCTTCAAGAATGTTTTCTCTATTTTTTATAATTGTTCTGACTGTCGATTCTGGTAGGTCAAACTTCTTTACCAATTCACAAACTATTAGTTTTTTTCGAAATCCTTAATAATGTTTAGTTTACATTCCAAAGATAAAGTTTTTCTTTTCTTATTTGATGCAGAACAATCAGTGTTATTTCGTTTAGGTGACATCGTTGTTTTTAAATGATATAATAAAACAAATCATTTTCTAAACGTGCGTTAAGTCCACGCGAAACTTGTACGTTTATGTCGGAAGCCGAACACAAGTGTGGGCGAAACGGGAGAAGGGAACGGGTACATCTTGCCTCTCCACTATTTCCCTCAGTTTAACCCAAATGCAAATGCATATCAGTTTATTTCCCAAAAGCAAAATTATTCATGTTTTTTACATGATGAGTTTGGTACATGAATTTTCAAAAATTAAAACATTTTGACACAATTTGTTATATCAAATATCCTAATCCTACTAACGGATTTGTGGGCTAATGTTTTGCTAGTAAACCGTAGAGTTATAGAAAATATTACTAACCTCAAAAACCGTACCAGTTACAGCGTATTTTTTCCCTACAAGTGAAAGTACATCACGCGATTTGCGATGAAAGAGTAATCGAAAATTACTGAATCTGCAGAATGCACCAAAGGAAGCCTAGGGGAGCATTTGAACAACAATCTTTTCAAGACATAATGCCATTGTTTGTTCTTCAAGATAACATAAAAAATAATGGATTATTACTTGTAGTTATCATTGTGCCTCATTTTAAAGTTCTGACAACCTTTTTAACATTCTGGCAACTTATATTTTAGCTTAATACAAATTCGAATTATGTATACACAATTACAAATTAAAACGAATATATAGTAAACGAAACAAGAAAGACTTGAAAGATTGTATGCAAGAATGTCAATAAACGATAACCTATTTATAGATTATAGTCTTCTAATTAACTCTCCCTCGTAAATAGGACAATTTCATATTCACTCTCGTTATTAATAAGACTTTAGAGGATCTGCATTCAAAATTCAGTCAGACATGCCTAATGGAAAAGTTTTTAAACAAACTCGGTGATGCTCGCATGGAGCTTTTATAAATCACTGTAACACGTTTTATTATGAACAAGGGAACCTGGGAGTTATGTATTCTAACTAGAGACTTATATTTTGTATTGAACTTCGGTCGAGGATTTACTAATGCAGTAAAATATACGTTATGCATGCGTGATTTACTACGGGATTATAGAGAAATATCGAGAGATTACTTTTAAATGTACCTAGAGAAAAAGTTCGTTCGTTCAGAACAATAGAGGTGACAGATTGGTTGAGTTTGTTAAAGGAAAAGATCTTTATATTATCAATTTATTCTATAAGAACAATATCAGCAGATAATGGACATGGAAAAGTCCATCTGGACTCACAAGTGATTGGTTACCTCATGACCAACGATAAAACAATATTTTGCAATTGTACTGTCCTTAACAAATTTAATGTTGGAAGTTACCCCCGAATGGTATGAGCAAAATTTAGGATTAACTGTCGAAGGGAGCGCGAAATAATGGTAAGTCCAAAAAGGGTAAATTGGATTCTGAGAAATTGCTGGGGAGTGGCAGCGATTTAAGAAACCTTAATGATGCACAACCAAGAGAGCAAGCAGGATTCAGAAGTGGATTTAGTACAATGGATCATATCCAGGTTGTACAGCGGGTAATAGAAAGGCATAACGAATACACCATGCCACTGTGCTTGGTTTTTATCGGCATGAAAAAGGATTTAACTCAATCTCAAAGCAGACCATAAGTGAAAACATCACAGTGGCTCACCAGTCCCCTTATTTACCAGAGTTGAGTCCTTGTGTCTTTCACCTTCTCCCAAAATTAAAAATTCACCTCAAAGGACACCATTTTTGGACATTGGAGAACATTGAAGAATGCCTAACCGACCAGCTGAAAGCAATTCCACTAACTGAATGCCAGCACTGCCATAAAGAGTAGACAAACCGTCTCCAGCGGTGTGTGGGTTTCCAACGCAACTACTTTGAAACAGACAATGAAATTGTAATTTCAATTGAATAATAAAACCTTAAAAATTACTCTCATTATTATATTTTCACGCCTCGTATCATACATAATCTGTAGTCAATTTCTATTTAAAATATGTGTTTGGAATTGAAAATTTAAAAATTACTCTACTCTTAAAACTTAAAATATTTTTGATACTAACCAATAGGAAATCTGTTATCCGAGTCATTAATAAAATAAGTTTTTAACTGAAGTACAAGTCCTCTCTACCAGGTCATCAACAGCCAATAAAGTCTGCAGCCTTTTCCTTTGTATATTATCCAGTATAGTTTCATTACTAGACAGTTTATGAGGTGGCATATGAACTATCCAATGTTTCTAATACATATATATATATATATATATATATATATATATATATATATATATATATATATATATATATATATATATATATATATATATATAATAATAATAATATTCTAATATATATAGTAAAACTTTTGTTGGGTAGGCACTTACGGGACCCTAAAAAGTGTCTGTTTAAAGGAGTTGTCCATGAGAGATAAGGGGTTTCGTAAGAGGCTTTCATCCTGCCGTTGGTCGGCCATGGCTGATGATGATGATTGCGCATATTTCTTCAACTGCATTTTCAAAATCTTATATATGATGTTTTAGAATACTGCCTAATCTAATAGTGCGGATGCTTATCAAAGTTATTGTTATATTATTATCAGTAAAACATCCTTACAACAGATGAGATTCCAAAATACAAATTGAAATAGAGTCCCGAATTCATATAAGATGGAATGAAACAAAAAAGATAAGCACAGAGATCCAGATTGTCCTGTTAAAATATATTCTTGGCAGTTAGAATAAATTATTATGCGCCCCTTTCTGATAATAAGCAGCAGTAATTGCATATTTAAATGGCTTCTCGCAATTTATTTTGTTCCGGTGCTTTTTGGATAATCTTCATTCTTTTTCTACGATCTAAAGTTTTACGAGCCGAATTTCATTTTAAACAAGCAATGAATTAGCGATCCGCCAAAAATCTCACTGGGGATTTTGCCTTGTTAATTCTATTTCCTAACTTTGTTGGGAAGTTCTTAAAATACCAATTTGTGTTAAAAGTCCATTGTGTTTATTCTGCTGTTTACGAAATGTGTGTCCAACATTTTGGCTATACTTTCGTTGTTTGAAACTTTGGCAATTTCCAGGTTTAGTAACCTCATGTGAAAAACGGTGTACTTGCTTGTAGCTCTATGATTTTATAGATCGGTAAATTAATTTCGGTAATTAAATTTATAATTAAAGCCACCATATTTAGTACATTTTATAAATTAAATCGGTAATTAAATTTATAAAATGTACTAAATATGGTGGCTATATATTAGAAATATATTTTTGTTAAATTTGAATGTTAGAATGAGTCATAATAAAAAATATACGAGGTGTAGGATAAAGTAATGAGGCTTCAAGATAAAAAAAATTATGACAGCACATTTTAAAAGACAGAAGAGTCAGAAGTTTCAGATGGACTCTTCGCTCGAAGCGAACAATACTTGAAAATACCAAATGGGATTTTAGCAGGTTGGTCTACGTGGCTTTGGATCGTTTTCCATTACGACCGCCTTGAAATAACTTATACCACGAGTTTTACCGAACTTGAAACAATATTTTATATTTGCTCCATTCATCGTGTTTTTGAGACTAGATGACAAAAGGTACTGTCACTTTAAGCGCTATAGTTTGACAAATCGTTGATCTATTCTAGTGATGGCCTATATATATATAAATATATATATAGGCCATATATAAATATAAATATATATATATATATATATATATATATATATATATATATATATATATATATATATATATATATATATATATATATATATACATATATAACATATGAGACCCGGTTGGATCACGCAAAGCATTCTGACTCATTTTCGAGTGTTCTTTCTGATCCTCCACACCTCTCTCATCCTTTCTCCGTGGATTCTCGTTCTTTCCTCTGTCCACTTTGTTCCCGATCTCTTCGAAACTTCGCTCTCTGATTCAACGTTCCACATATGTATTTTGTTTCTGTACGTTCTTCTACCCTCAATCTCTGTCGGACCTATTTGTGCCTTTTCCAGATCAGCTCTGGCTTCTGTGATTCATGGTACTGTTGACTTGACTCCTTGTATGTATGTAAGAATTCTGGTGGTGAGTCTTGTCAGTGGGAGTCTACTGATATGTCCATAAAATTTCAATCTTCTTTTTCTTATGTCCGCCGCTACGATGGACATTCCCTCTGTCCTCTTTCGAGAATGTAGTCTGTATCCTTCTTCTGTCAGTTTTGGACCGAGAATTGCTTGCGTATAGTACTTCTGGTTTGATTATTGTGTTGTAGTGTCTTATTTTTGCATGAGTGGATAGGCATTTCTTATTGTAGATATTGTGTGTTTTACCGTATGCCCCCCTCATCTTCTGTAATCGAGTCTTCTGTGCTATCTTCTCTCCTCCTGTGGGTTCGAGGATCTCGCCCAGGTATTTGAAGTGAATGACTCTATTTATTTTGCCGTATTTGGTGTTCAAATTTTGAACATCTAATTTTGAGCAGAAGAATTCGGTTTTTTGAAAGGAGATTTGTAGGGCAACTTTCTCTGCACATTCCTTGAGGACTTCGATCTGTTTGGTTGCTCTTTTTTCATTGTCTGCGAGTATGGCTAGGTCGTCTGTGAAAGCCAGGCATGATATTTCTATGGTGGTTTTGGATCGTCCGAGTCGTATTAGTTTCTAGTGTCCTTGATTTTTCTGTTCTTTTTCCCATTCCCTTATGAATTTGTCCAGGACCAGGTTGAAGAGGAGTGGGGCTAACCCATCTCCATGGAATACCCCAATTTTAATCAGGAAGGGTTCGGAAATTTCTCCGAAAAATGTTACTTTAGAGATTGTGACAGTCAGTGTCTGCTTGATTAATCGTAGTGTTTTGGGGTCGAGTCCTTGTTCTTCTAGAATGTTGAACAAAGATTTTTGGTCGATACAGTCGTATGCTTACTTGAAGTCCACGAAGGTGCAGATGATTGGGACGTTCCTGATAGCTTTGTATTTCAGTATAGTTTTTAGGTTAAATATTTGTTCAGTGCATGAGCGACCAGAGCGAAAGCCTGCCAGGTACTCGCCAATTTTGTGTAATAATTGTTCTTGTGTACTCTGGAGAAGGCATGCTGAGACGATTTTGTAGGTGACTTGTAGTAAGGAGATTCCTCTCTAGTTATTCACATCTGTTCTGTCTCCCTTCTTGTGCAATGGGTGGATAAGGGCACATTTCCAATCATCTGGTAATTTTTCTGTTTGCCAAATGTTCGTGATAATTTGCGTAAGTTCTTGCAGTGAATTTGGTCCGAGGTTTTTCAATAGTTCCGCGGTGATACCATCCTCACCGAATGACCTGTTATTCTTTAGTTTGCGTAGGTGCCTGTGGATTTCTCCCTGTGTTGGTGGTGGTGATTCTGAGTGGGTATGGATACAATTTTTCTTGGGGAATCTTGTGTCGCGTTCAGGGCAATTGAGGAGATCAGAGAAATAGTGTGCCAGCTCCTGACAATTCTCCTGATTGGTTAGCGCCATCTCCCATTCCGCTTTCTGAAGCAAAGATTTTGTGGTGTGTATCCACGGATTTCTTTTGCAAAAGTCCTATAAAAGTCTCTCGTGTTATAATTGCGGAAATTCTCCTCTATAGAGTCTAGTTGTTCCTTCATGTACTTCCTCTTAGTTTGCCTGATAACCTTTGCGGTCTGTTTTCTAGTCACGTCAAAAAGCTGTTGACTTTCTGGAGATTTTTTAGTGTTGTACTCCTGAAATGCTCGTTTGCGTCGCTGCAATGTACTTTCGCATTCCAAGTCCCACCAAGGATGTTTTGTGTTCTTTTTCAATGGGATCAGTACACTGTGCTTTTTGTGTAATTTTTTTGTGGAATTTTTTCCATGTATCTGCTTGTTCCTTTTCCCATTCCTCTGTTATGTTGGATTCCTTGACCTTTTTTGTGTCGAATTTCTGTAGATGTGCGTTCTTGTGATGAATTCTCCTTGGGGTGAACTTGACTTTGATTCCTGTTAGGTAGTGGTCTGAGTCAATGTTCGCGCCCCTGCGAATTTGGACATCTTGGATCTCGCTTTGTTGTGGGTATGAGATCGCAACGTGGTCTATCTGGAATTCTGGTCTTCTGTTTTCGTGGAGATTTTCTTAGGGATGTTGACATGATCTTAAGGTTATTGTGTTGGCATAGTTCGATGAGTCTTGTACCATTCTTATTGGTAAATTTGTGACCGGTGAATTTGTCTACTGTTTTCTGATGGATTTTTTCTCTACTGATTTGTGCGTTAAAGTCGCCCAGTAAAATTTTGACGTCATCCTTTGGGACCTTTGCCATTACCTTCTCTAGTGTTGCCCAGAATTTTTCTGTGGACTTGGGGTTTTTCTTGTTGTCTCCGTTTGTGGGGCATGTACATTGATCATGGTGTATTTTTTTTGGCGCACTGTATGCGCATTGTCATTAGTCTATTGTTTATTGGCGTAATTTCTTTAATAGGGCCTCTGGGTGAACAAGCGCCGACCAGGTTGCCGGTGGTTGCCACTGCAGACGCGACCTGGGTTTTTTTCTGCCAGAGCCCAGGTAGCCGTCTGTTCCTGAAATAAACGTTCGGGTTCAGTCGTTGTCCACTTCCTGCGACGTGGACGAAGGGTTGGAGCTTTAGGAAGAGATATATATATATATATATATATATATATATATATATATATATATATATATATATATATATATATATATATATATATATATATATATATATAGCTTTCAGTCCTTTATCGTCTCCTTTATGTCTTATGTCTTCCATAATAGCCTCTCTCCATCGCTTTCTTTATACTCTTCAGGTAATCTTACTGACCAATTTATTTTCTCCTATTCTTCCTCAGTCTTTCACATTCATTTTTCTCATCTGCGGTTCAAACAGAATGGTTGCTGTTGATCACTCGTAAAGGTCAGTAAACACAGCTAAACAAACACAGTTAAATCTGCGAGAGATGTCATAAGGAGGGGAATACAAAACATAACGTTTTGTACTTTCCTATTCAAGACCCATGACTCTTTCACATAATGAGGTTGGTTTGACTACTGACTTTTTCTTCTTCTCTGTATGTCACACGTCTTTCAACCTTCACCTCCAATTAGATTGATTTCCAGTAGCTTTCTAGTTTTAATGTGCTGTAGTTCTTCAATCTTTCTTCTTACATTGTCCTGCCACCTTGCTTTTAATCTACCTGTCTTTCTGTTATCCTTTAATCGTCTGTACATAATTATTTTTGATATTCAGCATTCTGGCGTTCTCGCTACGTGTCCGACCCATCTAAGACGCTGAAGCCTCGTCTACAATATCCAATTTTTGTATAATAGCTTCTGTTCGACATTATACTTGATCCTCCAATTTCCATTATAAGTCACAGCACCAAAAGTTTTTTTGATCATTCTTCTTTCAATTCTTCATATTTTCTGTTTTCTTTGTGAGGCTGCACATCTCAAAGCCATAAGTGACTATTGGCCTAATGAGTATTTTATAGATCTTAACTTTCGTGTTCCATTGTATAAGTTTAGATCTTAGGATAAACTACAGAGAGTCCGTTTGTGTTTCCTCTTTCTTCACATCCATTGTTTATTAGAGCTATTAAATAAATGTATTCTTCTACTTTATTAAATTCGAGTTTTCCCCTATTGTTAATTCTATGACATTTCTTCTAAATACCTGCACACAATTCTTCTAGTGGCAGTTGTGTTCGCCCCTCAAGATATTCTCCTAGAACTCGTACATCTCTCCAATACTAAACCTTCTATACAACCTTCTATATTTAAATTGATTAATACCAACAACCATTCAAGTGTCGTGTATTGTTGACAATTTTTCACATTTTGGTGGCTTAGAATGTGCGTTTTCAACTTCTTACATCTGACAATCATGAAAAATTAAACAAAGTCGCGAAAAAGCCGCATTGAAGCGGTGAAAGACGGATATATATGTATATATATATATATATATATATATATATATATATATATATATATATATATATATATATATATATATATATATATATAAAAATTGAACAAAGTCGCGAAAAAGCCGCATTGAAGCGGTGAAAGACGGATATATATATATATATATATATATATATATATATATATATATATATATATATATATATATATATATATATATATATATCACAACTGTCCTCTATACTGACGCGTAGTTTGAACGTCAAATGCCATTTAGTGTTTTTTGCAGTTCTCGATCTTGTCAGTTCATCTCAAGTATGTTTTGCGATTTTTGCAATGGAGAAAAACAACGAACAAAGTATATATCTTAAATTTTGCATTGCAAATGGAATTTCGTATACCGAGTGGCTGAAAATGCTGCAGAAGGCTTATTGTGAATCGACTTTATCAAAAACACATGCATATGAGTGATATAATGCGTTCAAAAGCGGTCGAGATCTGATGGAAGATTTGCCTCGTTCTGGTAGGTCATCAACGTCTTCAACTGAAGTTAACATCGCTAAAGTGGAGGAAATGGTGACTAAAAACCGTCATTTAAGTTTGAAAGAGATAGCCGCTGATTTTTTGTGTCTCACGAATCAATTCATACCATTTTAAGCGATTGTTTGGGCACAAAACGCGTTGCCGCACGACAGTGAACACCTGAATTTTCTTCAGAAACTCAGTTGCGTAAAGGTCACTGAAGACATGCCTGAACGAGTCATTTCCGACCCCACATTTATAAAGCGCATTGTAACTGGTCATTAGACATGGGTCTACGAGTTTGACATGCAAACTAGTCAACAAGCTTTGAAATGGCGCCTTCCAACTGAGCCGAGACCGATAAAACCACGTCAAAGTCGATCAAAAGTTAAGGTGATGTTGACTATTTTCTTTGATTATCGCGGTGTTGTGGAATTCTTGCCAGAAGGTCAGATGGGAATATTATCAGATCATTGTGCAGAGAATTCGCGGCGACAACTGAAGTCGATTCCGGAAAATGCATTTAAAAAATGTTTTGACAATTGGATTATTCGATGACATAAATGTATTATTTTGGAAGTGGCTTATTTTGAAGGCGATATAATAAATTTGGATAAGTAATAAAAAAAAATTGTTTTATTGACCCTGTACTTTTTTGACAGAATATATATATACACATATGGGATTGATGGCTATAAATTTAGACTAATGTAAAACTAACTAAACAAGGTTCAAAGACAGTCAGATTGTGGAAATCAAACTGATTTATTTAAAGAAAGGAAATCAAGGGGGAATCGTGGTCTCCGTCGGAATGTCCGACAAACTTCCTCCTAAATCAAATTTAAACATGTTCTAAAGTGGGTCAGAGACGGACATGTGATCAAGAAGATTAAAAAATATTAAAGGATTCCTAAAAATATAAAGTCTAATTTATTAATAGAAACCGAATTTATAGCCTGAAAATTAATCTATGTTTGTAATGTGTAGGCTGGAATACAAAAACATTCTATTGTACAAAAAATACCAGGTATGTACATAAAGGAATGAGGGGAGGTCTTGAGTTTTTGAGATGGATTGAAAATGACCTTCATTTCCTCAAGTGTTGAAAAGACCTAACCTAAACAAAGCACCGGAGGCAGGAATGTCACACCCCAATCTTGTTCCATAGTTAAAAAAGAACCATAACTTTCCATCGCCGTGTGGCCAACACTGACACAAAACTTGATGTACTTTATATAAGAAAGATACCTCAGGACGTAATAAAAAAACAATATTTTGAAAACCGTTTAGTTCGTCACATTTTTTTGCAACTGCATGCAGAAACAAAAATAAATGAGCATAATCTTTGTAAACTCGCATAGTAATTTAGACAAATTTTGTATAAAACGTGCCTTGCATTTTCAAAAAAACTAAGTTTTTATATGGCGTCGAGGTTTGAATATCGTATTTCCAAAGAGGCTCATAAAGCGAAAAAGCCTGGCGTTCTAAATTTTATATAAATGATATTATCGAACAAGTGAAACATATACTATTAATAAAGAAACGCTCTGTAGTCTGGTGGATTAAATTTGACAAAAAGGAATATAGGCCACTCACTATTACTAGCCTAATTGAAAAGTTCGCGGAGCGAAGATGATAACAGAAGTTTATAGTTGAAAAATTAACTTTATTCTTCCGTATATTCTCCCTTAAGCTCATTTTTCCAGCGATTCTCCAATTAATTTATTCCATCTTTGAAATGATTTTCTGGAAGTCCTTCAAAATACTCATCTACGGCTTCTATAACATTTTTATTTGATGAAAAACACTTTCCACGTAGGAATTTTTTGAACTTTGGGAACAGATGAAAGTACGAACGGATCTGGTGAATATGAAGGATTCTCCAACAATTTGTAGTGTCACACCTTCAATTTGGCCATTGCAAGAACACTTGCGTGAGCCTGTGCATTATCCTGATGAAAAATGATTATTTTTTTCGCTAAACCAGATCTTTTTTTCACGAATTTTTTATATCCAATTGATCCAGACCGTTTGAATAATACTGTCCTGATATTGTTCTATTGATATGAATGTAATCGATTAACAAAATATTTTTTGCATCCTAACTAAATTGAGCCAAAACCTTTTTGGTCGATTTTGACCACTTTGGCTGCTTCGGAGCTGAACAACCGGGCTTGGTCCACTATGAGGTTTGTTGTCGCAGTTCAAGATCATAGTAGTAAACCCAAGTCTCATCCCTTGTTACAAAACGACGTTTAAAATCCATTTAATTCTTTCGAATCTTTCGAAAAAGATCCAAATGTTAGAAAGTTTTACACGAAGTCGTTTTTGATCAGAATTTAAAAATGTTGCACCCATTTTGTACATAGCTTTCATCCTTCCATAACCATATCATGTATAGAGTTAATTATTTGTTCAGTAGTTGCACTTATTGGACGTCCAGAATAAGGATCATCATCCAGGATTGTATGATCACGTTGAAACTCACCTGCCCACTTAAAATCCATTGTTTTTGAAGGAACAGACTCCTCTAATATATTTACTTATTTCACTATGAATTTTCATTGCTTTTAAACCTTTTTTTCCATTTTAAAAAATAACAATGATACGTTTACTTTACGCTGCAGTTTTTGTACGAATGAATTGATAGATCGAATAGAAACGTCACATATGTTCATATAAAGAATGACACTTCAAAATGTAGTAGATTATATAATTATTTTAGTGCCTGTTTATATAATTCCTTTAGGTGTCGCTGCTCGATCTTTTCAATTAGCCTGGTAGTACAAACACGAATGGTTTAATATAAGATGAAACGACATCATTAATTTTATTTGTTCGTACTATTCCTTTGAATTGATTTTTAGACGATCCTCATACATTATTCTATAGATATACGATATACTTTTGAAAAACAAAGACCTTTGTGACTAAATTATGAAGAAACAATTGACATCCTATCATATTTTTTGGGCGGCATTTTTTTGGTAATCTTTGTAACAATTTGGCTTTGACTGTAGCGCAGACGTGCAAGTTTTATTATGAATGGAAGTTGTTGGTCTCGCGAGACGCTTGTTGAGATTTGATGGCGACTTGAGTTTAAAAAACAGAACCGATCATTTTGAATATATCATAAAATCAAAAACATAACTAAACACTGGTTAACTGAAAGAGGCTTTATACAAAATAAATCAATATCAGATAGGTAGTTCTTATTGTAGGGAAAATTCAAATCGTGATGATCATGATACTTGTTAATAATCAACTGAATTCATACACAGTATGTCGGAAAAATAACTGATAAAAGAATTTTTTATTTAAAGAAAACTACTAGCGCCATCTATAGAAACAATATATAGTCTGAAAGCTGTATATATATCATCTATAAAACGAGAGCGCCGTCATTAGAATCGATCTACGGATTGTCAAGTTATAGTCCTTAAACTGACAATTACCTTTTGCAAAAACATCTGAATTGATGAAAAAAGTTTATGGTGATGATTGCTTTCCCGTACACGTGTGTTCGAGCGGTATAAGCAATTCCAGGATTGTCGTGGTGCTTTGGACGACGATCCAAAGCCAGGTCGGTCAAAAAAAACAGGGAGGTTTAATAACCTTCTTTCTTTTAAAGAAAACAACTTTTGAAAGTTATCGATTGTTGGTTGAAACTTATGGTGAACATGCTCTAACCCAAAAAATATATGACATATGGTTTAAATGCTTTAAAAGTTGTGATTTTGATATAGAAGGAGCATCCTGGGCAGCCGAAAAAAAATTGAAGATGCAGATTTGCAAACATTATGAAGACTCAACTCATACATTGACGTTGACAACTCACACGAAACGTTAAACGGGGCGTCCTGCCGCACTCGCCGTAGTCACCGGGTTTAACCACTTCGAACTACCGCTTATTTCGATCGATACAGCATGGACTTTCCCAAGAACACTTACATTCTTACGAAGAAGTGAACATTTGGCGTGGTAAATGATTGGCCTCAAAAAACCAAAAGTTCTTTTGGTGCGGAATCCATTTTTTGAAAGATCGGAAAAAGTAATAGCTATCGATGGCCAACACTTTGATTATTTAGAAAGATTCTAATTCTTTCCTATTGAGTATTATATTATCTCTTTTTTTGTTTCCTCCTATTACTATATTTTAGTTTTCTTTAACTTTTCTTTATCTTTTTCTTTATCTTTATCGGAATTAATAATAATAAACAAAATATAAGACATATTATTTTTATTGTACCCCATGAAATCCTACATTATTTGGTAGATATGGCCAGGAATTCATAAATAAACGAAATGCAGGAAATGCAATACGTCCATAAACCACAAGTAAAATTTCTAAAAGGACGATGCATTAAACCAGTCAATAAAGGAAAAATCCCAACCCTGGATAAACGCAAAACAAACGGTCTTCCATTGTCGAGGTTGCACGTTTTACCGCGGGCCCATTTCGACTGGCTTGTTGCCCGTTAACCGACATGGAACGCGTTCTTTACGGCATTTTTCTTCCGGAACAACTAGAACAGAAGACATAAAGAACATAATTTTATTTTATCTATGTTCTTATCCGTTATTTATGGCGTTTATTATACAGCGTGTACGCGAGTAAGTTATTTCATATGGCCCCGCCTATGTCCAGATTGGGTGGATTTGTAACCGTTGATTTAACTTTATGGACCGGAGACTGGAAAAGCAAGTAGATTTATACTTATTATTAAAGTATACACCTTTGGTTTATCATATATATGTTGACATATTTTTGTGAAGAAATGTTCTAAGAGAACATTTCCCTCGTTCAATAGAATTTCTCCGGAGTTTATTGTCAAATAAAAAAAAATCCTGAGTGGTATATTTGCACGATCGGATTTTCTTTTGCACTAGAAAGTAGAGTACAGAAAATATCATAAATTAATAATAAAAACTGTTTCGAAGACTAGAGAAAACTTTGCAAAGTATTTTGCTCTTAGAGGAGTTTATTCTTAGAGAAGTAGACACAAATTTGAATTAATAATAAATAAATGTATGTATTATCTGTAGTCACACTTTTGATTTTACTATATCCTCCTGAATATTTTTTAATTTGTTTGTAGTACAAACAAAATATCCATAAAAAAACGTACGATAATTTAACGCCTTTAAATTAGCTTTTAACATTATGTTTTTAAGCGTAACGCTTTATAAACGCTTTAAAATATATAAAAAAGAATTAAATTAAAAATATGAATAAAAAATTGATTTAAAAAAAATGTTTTTTTGGTTTACGCTCCTTTACGCTGTTTTTAAAACGTTACGCTTAAGAACATATTTTTAAAATTATTTAAAGACGAAAGAGAAGAATTCTCATACTTTTTTTTACCGTACGTCTAAAACCATTGTGTGTAAAAGCGGCGTAACTCAAATTATTTCGAAGGTTTATCATATATATGTTGACATATTTTTGTGAAGAAATGTTCTAAGACAATATTTCGCTCGTTCAATACAATTTCTCCGGAGTTTATTGTCAAATAAAAAAAAATCCTGAGTGGTTTATTTGCATGATCGGATTTCCTTTTGCACCAGAAATATGTAGAGTAAAGAAAATATCATAAGTTAATAATAAAAACTGTTTCGAAGACTAGAGAAAACTTTGCAAAGTATTTTGTTCTTAGAGAAGTTTATTCTTACAGAAGTAGACACAAATTTGAATTATTAATAAATAAATGTACGTAGTATCTGTAGTCACACTTTTGATTTTACTATATCCTCCTGAATATTTTTGGATTTGTTTATAGTACAAACAAAATATCCATAAAAAACCGTACGATAAATTAACGCCTTTAAATTAGCTTTTAACATTATGTTTTTAAGCGTAACGCTTTATAAACGCTTTAAAATATATAAAAAAGAATTAAATTAAAGAAATTAATGAAAAATTGATTTAAAAAAATGTTTTTTTTTGGTATTACGCTCCTTACGCTGTTTTTAAAACGTTACGCTTAAGAACATATTTTTAAAATTATTTAAAGACGAAAGAGAAGAATTCTCATACTTTTTTTTACCGTACGTCTAAAACCATTGTATGTAAAAGCGGCGTAACTCAAATTATTTCGAAGGTTTATCATATATATGTTGACATATTTTTGTGAAGAAATGTTCTAAGACAACATTTCGCTCGTTCAATAGAATTTCTCCGGAGTTTATTGTCAAATAAAAAGAAATCCTGAGTGGTTTATTTGCACGATCGGATTTCCTTTTGCACTAGAAATATGTAGAGTAAAGAAAATATTAAGTTAATAATAAAAACTGTTTCGAAGACTAGAGAAAACTTTCCAAAGTATTTTGTTCTTAGAGAAGTTTATTCTTACAGAAGTAGACACAAATTTGAATTATTAATAAATAAATGTATGTATTATCTGTAGTCACACTTTTGATTTTACTATATCCTCCTGAATATTTTTGGATTTGTTTATAGTACAAACAAAATATCCATAAAAATACGTACGATAAATTAACGCCTTTAAATTAGCTTTTAACATTATGTTTTTAAGCGTAACGCTTTATAAACGCTTTAAAATATATAAAAAAGAATTAAATTAAAAATATGAATAAAAAATTGATTTAAAAAAAATGTTTTTTTGGTTTACGCTCCTTTACGCTGTTTTTAAAACGTTACGCTTAAGAACATATTTTTAAAATTATTTAAAGACGAAAGAGAAGAATTCTCATACTTTTTTTTACCGTACGTCTAAAACCGTTGTGTGTAAAAGCGGCGTAACTCAAATTATTTCGAAGGTTTATCATATATATGTTGACATATTTTTGTGAAGAAATGTTCTAAGACAACATTTCGCTCGTTCAATAGAATTTCTCCGGAGTTTATTGTCAAATAAAAAGAAATCCTGAGTGGTTTATTTGCACGATCGGATTTCCTTTTGCACTAGAAATATGTAGAGTAAAGAAAATATCAAGTTAATAATAAAAACTGTTTCGAAGACTAGAGAAAAGTTTCCAAAGTATTTTGTTCTTAGAGAAGTTTATTCTTACAGAAGTAGACACAAATTTGAATTATTAATAAATAAATGTATGTATTATCTGTAGTCACACTTTTGATTTTACTATATCCTCCTGAATATTTTTGGATTTGTTTATAGTACAAACAAAATATCCATAAAAAAACGTACGATAAATTAACGCCTTTAAATTAGCTTTTAACATTATGTTTTTAAGCGTAACGCTTTATAAACGCTTTAAAATATATAAAAAAGAATTAAATTAAAAATATGAATAAAAAATTGATTTAAAAAAAATGTTTTTTTGGTTTACGCTCCTTTACGCTGTTTTTAAAACGTTACGCTTAAGAACATATTTTTAAAATTATTTAAAGACGAAAGAGAAGAATTCTCATACTTTTTTTTACCGTACGTCTAAAACCATTGTGTGTAAAAGCGGCGTAACTCAAATTATTTCGAAGGTTTATCATATATATGTTGACATATTTTTGTGAAGAAATGTTCTAAGACAATATTTCGCTCGTTCAATACAATTTCTCCGGAGTTTATTGTCAAATAAAAAAAAATCCTGAGTGGTTTATTTGCATGATCGGATTTCCTTTTGCACCAGAAAGTAGAGTAAAGAAAATATCATAAGTTAATAATAAAAACTGTTTCGAAGACTAGAGAAAACTTTGCAAAGTATTTTGCTCTTAGAGGAGTTTATTCTTAGAGAAGTAGACACAAATTTGAATTAATAATAAATAAATGTATGTATTATCTGTAGTCACACTTTTGATTTTACTATATCCTCCTGAATATTTTTTAATTTGTTTGTAGTACAAACAAAATATCCATAAAAAAACGTACGATAATTTAACGCCTTTAAATTAGCTTTTAACATTATGTTTTTAAGCGTAACGCTTTATAAACGCTTTAAAATATATAAAAAAGAAATAAATTAAAAATATGAATAAAAAATTGATTTAAAAAAAATGTTTTTTTTTGGTTTACGCTCCTTTACGCTGTTTTTAAAACGTTACGCTTAAGAACATATTTTTAAAATTATTTAAAGACGAAAGAGAAGAATTCTCATACTTTTTTTTTACCGTACGTCTAAAACCATTGTATGTAAAAGCGGCGTAACTCAAATTATTTCGAAGGTTTATCATATATATGTTGACATATTTTTGTGAAGAAATGTTCTAAGACAACATTTCGCTCGTTCAGTAGAATTTCTCCGGAGTTTATTGTCAAATAAAAAGAAATCCTGAGTGGTTTATTTGCACGATCGGATTTCCTTTTGCACTAGAAATATGTAGAGTAAAGAAAATATCATAAGTTAATAATAAAAACTGTTTCGAAGACTAGAGAAAACTTTGCAAAGTATTTTGTTCTTAGAGAAGTTTATTCTTAGAGAAGTAGACACAAATTTGAATTATTAATAAATAAATGTATGTATTATCTGTAGTCACACTTTTGATTTTACTATATCCTCCTGAATATTTTTTAATTTGTTTGTAGTACAAACAAAATATCCATAAAAAACGTACGATAATTTAACGCCTTTAAATTAGCTTTTAACATTATGTTTTTAAGCGTAACGCTTTATAAACGCTTTAAAATATATAAAAAAGAATTAAATTAAAAAATTAATAAAAAATTGATTTAAAAAAATGTTTTTTTTTGGTATTACGCTCCTTACGCTGTTTTTAAAACGTTACGCTTAAGAACATATTTTTAAAATTATTTAAAGACGAAAGAGAAGAATTGTAATACTTTTTTTTACCGTTCGTCTAAAACCATTGTGTGTTAAAGCGGCCTAACTCAAATTATTTCGAAATGTTTTTATTCTATTTTCAAGTTTAAAATCTTATAGTTATAATTCAATAAAAAACGTTGATTAATATCAGGAAACATTTAAATTTAAGCAAACTTTTATAAACCTCTACAGTGTATAAACCCTATAAAACCTATACAATTAAAATACAGGGTAAAAAAACGTAGGATAATTTAATGCCTTTTTAAAATATGATTTTAAGCGTAACGTTTTAAAAAATATTAAACAAAATTAAAAAAAGTAATACAAAAGTAATAAAAAATTAATTTAAAAAAATATTTTTTAAAGGTGTTATGCTCCTTTACGCTGTTTTTAAATCATTACGCTTAAAAACATATTTTTTTTTAATTATTTTACAGGCATTAAATTATCCTAAGTTTTTTTACCGTACGTCTAAATCCATGGTATATAAAAGCGTAACACCAATTATTTCGGAATGCTTTTATTCCATTTTTAATTTAAAAATCTTCATTATTATAATCTAATGAAAAACGATTAACTTAATATTAGGAAACATTTAAATTTAAGAAACATTTTTGATTTTTTTGTGTCATATATAAATTTTCTTTATAAAACAAACATAAACATGAAGTAAATAGTTGGAGAACAATTTTTAGCTTGCAGTTTCAGAAATTTCGAATCAATTTTAACCAAAGCTTTGTTATATTTAGTTCTATGAGCCATATAAAAATTCCGTGTTACCTTCAGATATATAAAGGTTTATATTTTCGGCACGTTAACTTAGATGTGGCGTTTTATTTTCGTTATGCTTTTCATTCGTCACATGAATCACCTTTGAAGATGAAAATAAAGGTAAAACAGTGATAAAAATACTCCTAGTTCGAGTTAATTACCTCACCTAGAAACAGATGGATATTAGGCTGACCGAAACAGAGTGAATAAAATTACCATTAAAGGTAATTGATGTCTGAGCTGAAACTTTAACCTCAAAGATAATATCGAGATTGATATTAATAACTGCTTTTTATATTTAGGAAAGGAACACAAATATAACTGTTATATATGTTTTTTCTTTTGTTTCATCTATTTTTTATGACTTTCTGATATTTTAAACATGAATATTCACACAACCTTGCTTATTTGGATGTTCTTGTTCGCTGGTCAAAAGCTCTTCTTTTCCATGTATCTCCTTATTGCTTCCAAAAATCTTTATCAATATTTTTCACGTCTAGACTCCCAAAAGTTTCTGTTCTGATGTCCCGAGTAGACATGTAGTAAGTATTTCACTCGCAATCGTTACTATTAATGTTACTCTTGATCTTATCCCACGAACCTGCTTCAGAAAAATATATTATGTTAACCCTTTATTGCATGAATTATGAAGGAGATTGAATACATTTTTTTTAATGAAAACCTCTTTTATTTGTCTTTGTCTTTGGACTGATTATTTAATCAGTCCAAATTAGTCAAAAAATTAATTACTATTCTGGAAATTACTATTCGAAGCTATATATGGCTCCTTATGGTTTCGTATGCGTTAAATTAAAAATACAATCATGTTTTGTGGAAATCTTTGAAGCAATTTCGTTTCTCAATGTGGTTACATAAACTTGACATTTTTTACAGTTGGTGAAAGAACGGAATTTTGAGCAGCTTTGGCATATTTGTCAATTTTTTTTCACCCACTTGGGGAAATGATTCACGTTATTAGAACGCACAGTATTCAAAGGTAGTTCTTGATGCCTGGCTGGAGTTTTTCGTGACTTTTTAAGGGTTATCGGTGAATCGATGATGATGGCTGGACGACCATGTTTTTTGTGTTTTACATGTTTCGACCAATACAATCTCGTTGATGGCAACTTGATGGCTTGTTGATATCGTCTTGAAGAGATTTTATGTTAGACTGCTCAACACTCTTATTAATTAGATAATCTGGGAACAAGAATTTGAAAATTTCTGGTGGTATATCTAACTGCTTGATTGTTCTGGTAAATCGGAATTTTATTTGACTTTGTATATATATATACAAATATATATATATATATATATATATATATATATATATATATATATATATATATATATATATATATATATATATATATATATATAAGAATAAGGCTGACTCCAATGACAACTGAAAATCGCACGGTCTTAGACGGATTCACTGTTATTAATTTTTTTCAACGATGTCTTGGAAGAACTTATACAATAAGCTAAAATTACAGATCCTGAAAGATTTCTGTTAATCAAATATCTCTCTCCACGGCCTCACTACGCTCTTTTATATATATATATATATATATATATATATATATATATATATATATATATATATATATATATATATATATATATAAAAGAGAGCGTAGTGGTGCCGTGAAAGATATTTGATCAGAACAGAAATCTTTCATCCGTACTTCCACGTACCTCTGTTCGTTTCAAATCAGCTGTCGCCATCACGTCGAGAAAAGTACCTCCCAGGACCGTTTTCTAGCTTCACTACCGTCGTGAGCTGAACTTGAGTCCAACACAGGGAGACAGCTAAATAGAAACAAACACAGCCAGACCAATCAACTGGCCATATTGATGGTAGGTCGCAATCTCAATGCAAGTCTCGTCATCCTATGGTGAATGTTCGCAGCAGTTGGAACAATGCGATGCATTCTTTCCACAACCTTGGATGTAGGTATCAGGTAGATATAGGGCACATGTTTCGTCTATTGATGTTCAAACTCGTCAGGGTATCGACATATGCTCTCTCAAGTATATATGCAATGTTAGAATTATTTGGACTGCGACCGATGAGATAACAGTAACTGAGTATCATACACCCAACTGCTGGGTTTCACAATCTCCTGTAGAACACACAACAGTCTGCGTCTCGGCTTAAATGAGCATTTTGTTCCCCATTCATTCCTTCATTGAAGGGCACATGTTTTATCTCTTGATATTCAGACTCGTCAGAGTCCCGACATATGCTCTTTCATCAAGAATAGGGAGACCTTATCGTGTGTGACCACAGTCAACAACCCATACTTTCGCCGACTTCCTGTTGGATGACGTATATATGCAGTGTTAAATTTCTTTGGACTGCGTTCACTGGACAATATTAGCTGGGTGAACACCCAACTGATGGGTTCCACAATCTCATGTAGAACACACAACAACTTGCGTCTCCCGCCTAAATGAACATTTTATTAGTTGCTTGACTGGGAACGAGCCTCATATTTAGGCGGAGATTCAGGTTGTAAAGTATACCACATGAGATTGTTGAACCCAGCAGTTGGGTGTATGATATTCAGCTACTGTTGCCTCATTAGACGCAGTCCGAAGAAATCTAACACTGCATATATATATATATATATATATATATATATATATATATATATATATATATATATATATATATATATATATTGGAGGGCATATGTTTCGCCTCTCGATGTTCAGACTCTTCAGGGTACCGACATATGCTCCACATGAGATTGTGGAACCCAACGGTTGGGTGTGTGATGACACTCAGCTACTGCTGTCTCATTGGACGCAGTCCAAGAAAATCTAACACTATATATATACGCCATCCGACGGGAGGTCGGCGAAAACATAGGTTGTTGGCTGCGGATAGGGTCTCCCTATTCTTGATGGTATGGTATATGTCGGCGCCTTGAAGAGTCTGAACCTCGAGAGACGAAACATATGTCATCCAGTTGAAGGGATAGGTGGGGCTCCTTCCCGGTCAAGTAACCAACAAAAGTGTACATTTAGGCGGAGACGTAGGTTGTTGTGTGTTCCACATGAGATTGTGGGTGATGACACTCAGCTATGGCTGTCTTATTGGACGCAGTCCAAGAAAATCTAACACTACATACGATTGTCAACCTTTCAGCCGTCATCAGCCGAGCTCTAGACGAACGCAAAGAAAGCAGTTCGGAGAGGCAATCGGGGCCAGACCAGATCAAATGGCCAGTTGATCTGGTCTGGCCCCGATTGCCTCTCCGAACTGCTTTCCTTGCGTTCGTCTAGAGCTCGGCTGATGACGGCTGAAAGGCTAGAAACCGGTCCCGAGAGACACGTGACGTCGTATGGATGACACTTCGGTGAAGGCGATCGGTGGCACCACGTGGAGAAAGGGTGAAATATTTCTGTAATATATATATATATATATATATATATATATATATATATATATATATATATATATATATATATATATATATATATATATATATATAGATGAGGTTTACTGTGTGATTGTGATTGAAATACTTAAATGCTTTTGATTGTATTCTTTATGTTTTTAATTGTATTATTTATTTGCCTCCGTTTGGTTGTTTGTTTTTACCCGGTGATTCTTTATTTACATAAGAACAGATATTTTTGATATTTTTATAGTTTTAAATCTTGGCGAAAACCCCAGATAAAGAAAAGTTTACGGCAACATTCATACTGAAATAGCTGATGAGGTTTACTGTGTGATTGTGATTGAAATACTTAGATGCTTTTGATTGTATTCTTTATGTTTTTAATTGTATTATTTATTTGCCTCCGTTTGGTTGTTTGTTTTTACCCGGTGATTCTTTATTTACATAAGAACAGATATTTTTGATATATTTATAGTTTTAAATCTTGGCGAAAACCCCAGATAAAGAAAAGTTTACGGCAACATTCATACTGAAATAGCTGCTTTAGCATCAGATATATTGACGAAAGCAACACAAAATGTTTTCAAAAGAGCACAAAGTTACATTGCTGCTAATGGTTCAAATTTAATTGACAGAATGTTCAAAAATTAAATATCACATATAAATAATATCAAGTATAAAGACGAAGTAAATTTATTATAGAAAAAAGATTGTTTCCTTTAAAAGTTCTCAATATTATACGAAATTATACGAAATTCTTGAAACGGCACTCTGAAACTTAACAGATTATCTAGATTGTACATAGTTAGTGACTAACCCGAACAACTTACGGTGTAGCCTTTAGAATTATAATTACATTGAGTTATTCTTGTCGTGGAAATGGACCTTTCTAACTTAGAATTGTCTTTTTAACTATTAATATGTTTTAGAAACGTCACTTGATAGTTACTTTTCTTTTGTAGTTGATCTAAATTCTAGTTTAGATTAGTCACCTCAAGATCATAATTCAAATTCTACTGATGATAAGAATATCTAGAAAAGCACATTAAAAAAAAGTTAAAACAGAATTTCTAATTATATTTACAGTATAAGCTAGTGATAATGTGAACACAAAAAAGGAAAGTGCTGTTCATGTTATTGAAGGTGTTCATGATATCGATGATCAGAAAAATGTAGGGAATATTCAGATTCCTGCTTAATTCGCAACTTTTTTCTACAGCAGACCTGAGAAAGCTTTTCTATAGTAAAGTTGTGTTAGTTTTAAAACATTCTGATCAACGGCGTCACATTGGGTGGTATGAACATTATGAATATCATACCATCAACTGTTCTCAATTGCTCTTTTGTTGGGTGACTATGAGCATTGTCAAGTAAAAGTAGGACTCTCAGAAGCAACCCTTGGGATTTTAGAAATCTTCATACTCTGAACCTCTGAACCTCTAAATAAATTATTCATGTAAATTTGCATGTACGCATACTCTTAACTTACTTCAGATACAAAGTTTTCAAAGAACAGCTTTTAAAAATTTCTACAGCCATCCAAGAACTTTTGGAATGTTTGTTTCAGTGCCCTTGGATTTCTAGATTTCCCGATAAGAAGTGGCGTTAATTTATGGTGGCTTATAGCATTTTTGCAGCCTAAGTCAGTTTGCAGAAGAATGTTCATCTGTGTTTCGAATTTTTTAATTCTGGAGCTGTCTTTTCGGCCAGGGAAACATACGTCTTGTGTGTGTAAATTTAGATCTTCTATAATTCTGAACAAATCTTGCTTAAAAGAATCGACTAATTCGGGCTGAGATGATAATTTTTCGTTCGTAATTTTAAGAAATCTGATACCATAACAAATTTTGAACCTTGGTAGCCAACCGTCGCTGGCAATTTTTGACTAGTACTCCTTCTTTGGGGTAGGTCTCGAGGGGGCGGTGGTTTTTAGCGCGAGTTAGATATTCAGTGTGAAGGTCACGCGTGAAGTGGAAAGGTAAATGGTCTTGCCCGGTCCGGTTGCGTGGAAGAAGCTCAAAGGCCCCTTTTAATCCCACCAAGCTCAAGCGTAACTTTCTTCGGATAAAGATCGTCTTTCACCCTCCTAAAAACTGCCTACTCAAGCAATCTCCATGATTTTTTTGTTGTGCATTGTTCTACATAATCCACTTTTCATCACCAGTTACCATTCGCTTCAGTAATGACCTTCAGATTCCTTTTTCATTAAAAGATCGCCCCTCTAGTAGATTTCGCTCACAAAATTCGAGACGGATTCAAACATCGTATTGGCAGTCGTACCTTTTTATCAGATAGTCACAGCTTTTTGTTTACAAGCGTTAAAAGAGCATCTAATGGAAAATTCTTACGAACTTTCCGGACAACCCGATGTATGATAGATGTTCAAAAATATACCGTTCCAGGATATGAACTAACGCTTTGAATATGTATTCTTAAACACTTCCATTTTAAACTTTTACCACATTACCGAACGCTATAAAACGAGTTTATTATTTTAAATCGTATACGAAATAGTTTACAGGCTGAAATGGAGTGGTGTGGGAAGTTTTAATAACAGGCAAATAAATGTTTTATGCCAAAATCCATATAATAAAACACGAAAAACATCCCCCATTAAAATATTGGAAACAGTTCTATCAGTATTTTCTTGTTCCAGAAAATTTATGCCTCAGTCCGATGACGACCATGTCTCTTTCATATGAATTATTAATGCCAGAAGAAGGGTTCCTCTTTATCTTTTTATGGAAATTCTTTTTATTCTCGTTATTTAGAGCTATTGTAGAATTGAGCTGATTCTAAAATTTACTAAATTTATATATACTATGAAGGAATTGAACTGTGTTTTGGTAGAATCAAAATACATGCAATAACAATAAAACCTTTCATGCTTTATGCTTTATTATAGTTAGTTAGGTGGGAGTTTTTCTTATCTAAAATTATATTTCTAATTATATTATGTATGACTGATGGTGGAGGGGCGTGTACAAAAAGGCAACGTTATAAAGGTGATTTTTTTAGTGTGTCCGAACTTCCGATAGGGGTTGCTGTCGAACCATCATGGCAAATATCATAGCAAATGTCAAATATAGCAAATGTCATCATGGCAAAACAAATATCTGGCAAACGCTTGCAAATTGTCGAAATGTTCTATCAAAATCAGTTTGTACGCAAAACGTATAGATGATGGCGATTATGATTCCCCATAAAATTCACGAACTGGGCATCATAATCGTCCAAACAGGAAACTTATTCGCTGAATTATCGACAAATTCTTAACCCATTTTACGTTATACCACATTTAAACAAAAACAAGACAAAAAACTGTGCGTTTTGAAGAAAATATTGCTGCTATTGTTGACAGTGTTGATAAAGATCCAAATTTATCAATTTGTTAATGAGGATCGTTATGGGCATTAGATAACATAAAATCTTGCTCCTCGATGCAAAGAAAATAATTGTTGCTAATAGAAGAATGACAAAATATTAAAGTGCCATAATCATTTAAATCTTAAAAAAAAACGGCACAGTCATTTGTATGTTTTTTTTTGACATTCGAAATGTGGTGTTTGTGTTTGCAATTACATTTTTGTAAAAGTAAGTCCATTTGTTCATATTATTTGAATTTGTATTGATTCATTGTACAAAAAAAATATTTTCAGAAAAGAATCTCGAGTTTATTACGTTTTACGTAAGAAACAGTAGGTGTGCCAATATTTTTTTGGTCCACTGTATATATGGCAATAAAAATGCACCACCGCATAAAATAATATTTTAAACCAAATTTTGTGCATGTTCACTATGTTGAGAACGTTAAATAAAAAAAACGAAAAAGAAACGTTAAATCCTTATCTCGTTTTTATGCGATTCGCCACAAAAAAACGGCATTGTTTGGTTCGTTTATTTTCAATCAGTTCAGTTCGATTATTCGGAGGAAACGGTCTATACAATTGTAAATTAAAGTGTTAAAATGCGAAAAGTTCGAAAGCAACGGAATTACTGCCAACTAAGCGATTTTGAAATGGGTCATATCGTTGCGTTTCATGAGACGGGAGTTGCATTTTGCTATATTTCTTGGCCGATATAAAGAAAAATTGTCATAGTTGTTGGTATTGGTGGAAAAGCTGTTTTAAAGAAGGTAAGCAAGGTCGAAAGGTGGTTCTGGACGATCAGTTTATTCCTATGGTTAGGTACAATGCCACAAGGAAGGTAGAAAATATTTTTTGTTTCAAATAATAATGGCCTTCGATATATCGTCGTATTTGTTCATTTAGGCTTATTCCATATGTTTTATTTTAATATAGATAAAAGTAGATAGATGTACATTAATTATATTTTATTTAAAATAATTTAATGTGGAATTGGTGTGATCAAAAATATTAGAATATTGGAATGAAAGGGGATTCACATCTATAGATATAAGTGGCGGCTCGTGGGTTTTTAAAGTGGAAGGGTGTAGAAGAAAATAGTGCTGCTGAAGATTTTTTTGCTTTTCCCTTCCTCCTTTTTACTTTACGTGCTATTGAAACTCTATATAGGAAGTGAACGGAAATAAAATATGGTGTTTTGCTCTAAAAAAATGTTTATTGTGATAAATGCTGGAGGGGCGGCGCCCTAATGTCCTCCCTCACGAGCCGCCATTGATATACATGTTACTATGATCAAAAAGGAAGGTGACTTTCAGTTTAAAAATCCGTGCGCTTTACATATCGATACAGCCATATATTTTTTAAATTTAAGTTATGTCTTATCCTTGATATCTGAGAAAAGTTTCAGATCATTTCGCTTGTTGAGTCAGAAATTATAGAATCGTATGAATTTAAGAAAAATTAGTCCACGATTTTTTAAAATAGATAAAATTATCGATCAAAGAAATTTAATTTTTTTGTTGCAAAAAATAAACTTTCTTGTTTCTCATATGCGTTAAAATATTACATTCCGGGTACCTTCATTGTTAGTTTGGAAATTTGGTTTCTTTGCTCACTGGCGCCCCCAAGAGTCATATTTGGTGCAATATATATATATATATATATATATATATATATATATATATATATATATATATATATATATATATATATATATTCGTGACGGTTTAATATTATTATTTTTTTTATTTAATGAAACTTTCGGTCACTTAATAAGTTTTAATTTTTTTATTGTTTTATTGATGTTTCGGTTCAATAACGAACCATCCTCAGAATATTTCTACAATAAACGTTATTTTTATAAAAAACACAAATTTACCTTTAAAAACTTACCTATATCTAATTAAACAATTAATTTTTCTAATTTTTTAACTGATATGTGTCATTTTTTCTATAAATTTTTAAATGACATATAAATTGAAAAATTAATTGTTTAATTAGATATTGGTAAGTTTTTAAACGTAAATTTGTGTTTTCAATAAAAATAATGTTTATTGTAGAAATATTCTTAGGATGGTTCGTTATTGAACCGAAACGTCGATAAAACAATAAAAAAATTAAAACTTATTAACTGACCGAAAGTTTCATTAAATAAAAAAATTAGATTAGAGCTGCAAAGACGCAGGCATTTGGCAGGTTCAACGTAATGTTTAAGAGCAGACTCCCACTTTGCCTGAAAAGAAAAGTCTTCGATCAGTGCGTTCTACCCGTTATGACATACGGAAGTGAAACCTGGATACCCACATCGCAATCAGTTCAAAAACTTCGGGTAGCATAGAGGGGAATGGAAAGATGTATGCTTGGCATTACAAGACGAGACAGAAAGTCCTGTGCATGGATCAGGGAACAAACGAAAGTCTGTGACATGACTGGAAGAGTAAAGCAATTGAAATGGAGATGGGCAGGCCATACAGCGAGGCGATGGGATGACAGATGGACCAAGGCAATCCTGGAGTGGATACCGCTTGATCGCAAACGTCCGCGAATAAGACCGAAAGCACGATGGATTGATGACATCGTTAAGTTTATTAGATCCGAGTGGCAGAGGAAAGCCCGGAGCCGTGAAAGTTGGAAACATGCTGAAGAGGCCTTCATCCTGCAGTGGATCGACAACATAAATATATATATATATATATATATATATATATATATATATATATATATATATATATATATATATATATATATATATATATATATATATATTTATGTTTATATATAGGTAGTATAATTTTGAACTTTTTTTTAAATATGTTGTTTGTTTAGTGTTTAGTTGACATATATTTTGACTTTGACATATTTTATAAATTTTTTCTTTGCTAACAGTTTTGGGTTTTAAAACGTTAATTTATTATTTAATTATGTCATATATACTACTTAAGTGATCAGTATTAGATCTGAAATTAATGGCATTCTTTGGTTTTTTGAAGTAAATCATTTCTTTTGTCTTTTTTATGTTGTGTTTCAAATGTTTATGTTATTAAAATTAAAGTTGTGGTCATTATTTATGGCGTGTTTTGATGAGGCAGTTACGTTTTGTTCTATGTTTCTAACGTTTTTTTTTGTGTTTATTTAGTATGTTTTTTAAGTATTGTTTAAAATTTTAAAAATATGTAAAAATAATTATAAAATATGTCAATGTAAACAAATATGTCAACTAAACACTAAACAAAAAATATCGTATTTATAAAAAAGTTTAACTAATAATTTATAATTAATAGTATAACATAATTATAGTATATTAACAAGTTATTAAAAGGTATGTGTTAAAATATAAATTTATGCTATGTCTAAAAATAATATATATAATAAAATTATAACTGTTCTGAAGAGCGTTAATAACATTATTACGTTTAACATTATGACAGATGATGACAAATAGGTTCCATACGATAATCCTAAAAAGAGAAAAGCATGGGTTTAACCCGGGGAACCATCAACATAAACTGCAAAGCCGAATATTCACGCCAAAAAAGTATTGCTATGTGTTTGGTCGGATATGAAAGGTGTGCTATACTTTGAGTTGCTAAAACTCAAGAAACCGGCAATTTCTGTTACACAGAACAAGTTATCAATAACAATTGATGCGTTCAAGTGATGAAATCGAACGAAACCGGCCCTATACTGGCAAGGGAGCTCGGAAGGTGATACGCACGATGTTGATGTTGCACGATGATACGCACGAGGTGATGTTGCACGTAACGCACGGCCAAGCAGCGTCAGCAACTAAACAACTTATCAATACTTTGCTGGGAAGTTCGCCCTCGTGCGACCTATTCTCAAGATATGTCCTCTTCAGATTTCCACCTCTTTCGTTCCCTGCAACAATATCTTGTTAATAGGCACTTTCGCACAATCTAGGAGCTCCAAAATTTTGTTATCCGAATTTATGGTATCAAAACCACAATCGTTTTTCCGAACAGGGATCCACCACCTGTCCGAGGAAAGGCAGAAATGTATCGAAAGTGATGGAGATTATTTTCAATACTGACATGTATGTTGGTTTGTATTAATACATATTAATTTTATGTAAAAAAGGGTTCAAATTTATTTGTGGACCTAATAATTGACTGAACACCAATATATATATATATATATATATATATATATATATATATATATATATATATATATATATATATATATATATATATATATATATATATATATATACATACAAAATATTTATCAGTGAAAGATCATAAACAATTGTGCCGGATTAAAATATAACTTATTGGATAGAATTTTCTTCAAATTTTCTTATTCTGGAAAATTTATATTCAGCTCAGATGACGACCATGTCTGCTCGTTCCCTATACATTGAAATATTACCACCTGACATATATGTGTTGTACTTGTTTTTATGAAAATTTAAAGGTGTTTTTTTCGTTATATATCATATTATTCTGGATTTAAGTTGCTCATAAATTTTTGGAAATATTTTATTTAAACAGCATGCTTATGTTTATTTTATTTCGCAAATTGGCCAGCTATTTAGAGTCGTAAAATATTTATCTGCTCAACTTTACTTTACTACTAACTACTACTTTACTACTTAATTTAAAACATGTATAAAATTTATTTTTATTAGTTTTTATCTTAAATATACTATAGTTATATATATATATATATATATATATATATATATATATATATATATATATATATAGTTTATATTTTAAATAAATATGTTTTTATCTTAATTATATAAATATAATTTACGCATATATACTTTATATGCGTAAAGTACGAACAACTTTTAGAATAAATATAAAATTTAATCTGTAATTATTGTTATGTATATTTTAATTCATGTTATTAATATATTTTTTTTGTTACAGGTGCTAAGTCAGGTAAGTCTAACGTTTTTGGATCCAAAAAGGTCATTATTTGTGATGTTTTCCTGTGAGCATTCCGTACGTTGCGTTGCTGACCGTGGATAAATTGTAAGTCATAAGTTTTTCCACGGTGACAAATATTTTTAAAAACTTTTCCCTATATTTAGAAATTTTCCACAAAAATTACTCCAGCTGTGATATTAATGATGATTTTCGATTAGCCATAAACATTTGAGACACATAATGAGCAGAAACTCTTTTAATAACGAACTGCAAATGAAGCTACTGACCTCAGGCTTCTGCTATAAGTTATACTGTAACCATTTAATTATTGAATATCAGAGGTTGAAACGCTTGAATAATCGGTTATATCGTAATAAATTTCTCTTATTTTAAAACAGTTATTATTTAATATATACTCAATCTTGAATAGATTCAGACACTATTACAGGTTAATTAATAAATTGTGAACGAAATAAGACAGATGCTTGAAGATTTGTGTGCAGTAACGTCAATAATCATATCAATAAATGAGAAAACATTTATTCTATTTGTCCTTAAATTTTATACGCTGCTCGGTCTGTACGACACCATTTTTTTTCTCAAACGCTAAAATGAAAAATATAATAATTATTATATTAAATATATTTTAATATAGTAATTTTCCAAACATAAGCTGATAAATAAAAGGACACAAATGTTTGCCTTAATGCGTGAGGATAGCACAGTGTGTAGGGAGCGTACAGAAATGTTAGTGGTTATCAGAAGATTTTATTCAAAGTTATATGAAAATCAGAACCAGTTAAAGACAGCAATACCCACGGAAGAGCAAATGCCAAGTATCCTGTTGGAAAAAGTGACAAATGCCATAGAAACGATGAAGAATGGAAAGACTCCAGGAAAGGACAATGTAACGGTTGAAATGTTGAAGGCTGGCGGTCGAACTCTAGGTAAAATACTGGCAAAATTGTACTCAAAATGCCTCAAAGATCAAAAAATACCCAGTCTGTGGAAAAATGCTGAAGTGATTCGTCTTCATAAGAAAGGAGCACATGAAGATTTAAAAAACTACCGCTCAATAAGCCTCCTATCAGTTATGTACAAAGTTTTCACCAAGATAATATGTAAAAGAATATTTAGAACACTGAATGACGCACAACCAATGACCATATCCAGGTTGTCCAACAGACCATAGAAAGGCACAATGAATACACCATGCCACTGTGCTTGGCTTTTATTGACTATGAAAAGGCATTTGATTCAGTATCAACGCAGGCCATAATGGATGCATTGCTTAACCAATGGATAGACAGAGCATATGTGAACCTACTGAGATCCATGCATGAGGAAGCTACAGCTACAGTTGACATAGATGACTTTGAAGTTAACATCAACGTAGAATCTGGTGTACGACAGGGTGACTCAATATCGCCTGTTCTTTTCTCCTGCCTTGAAGAGGTATTTCGTAGTCTGGATTAGGAACAACAGGGAATAAAAATCAATGGTGCATATCTAAGCCATCTTAGATTCGCGGATGATATCGTTCTCCTTTCACAAGACCCAGATGAGCTACAAGAACACATACGAGAGCTGCAAAGGGCGGGAGAATCATTTGGTTTGAAAATAAACCTAAAAAAGAATCAGGTTATGTTTAACAAATTTGCTGTCAACAGAGGAATTTCTATTTTCAGAAGTGATTTAGAGATTGTGGACCACTACATATATCTTGGGCAAAGGATTTCAATAGAGTGTGATACCGCCCGGAAGGTGGAACGGCGGGTTAAGTGTGACTGGCAGACATTTGGCCGGCTTAATATAGTATTTAAGAGCAAACTCCCACTTTGTCTGAAGAGAAAGATTTTTAATCAGTGCGTGCTGGCTGTTTTGATATATGGAAGTGAAACATGGACACTCACATCACAGTCAGTTCAGAAGCTTCGGGTTGCACAGAGGGGAATGGAAAGGTGTTTGCTCGGCATTACAAAGCGGGACAGAAAGACCTGCATATGGATCAGAGAACAAACGAACGTATGTGACATCATTGGAAAGGCGAAAGAATTGAAATGAAAGTGGGCAGATCATATAGCGAGACGATGCGACGACAGATCGACCAAAGCATATTGTTTTTCTTTCTTTCTTCTGTCTGTTTACTTCCCAAAATGTTTGTGATTGTTTCTAGGCAAGAGTGTAAAATCCGACTACGATTTACCCCTCAGTCACGCCAGTTAAAGGCTGGGTAAGGCCGGATGCCTTCTGAGAAGTGTTCTACGTTGGTCTCTAACCCTAACACTATACATTTTTTTAAACGAGTCTGGTGATAACTTCTTTAGTTTGCGCGAAACATTGTTATAAAGTTTATCAATGTTATATGTAAATGATCTTTTAATAATTTGTAATCGATGTGAAGGAGGCGATATGAGGCCCACAAACCTAAGATTCACATTATGGACATCGGTTCGGTACGTTAGTCAAAAATTTCGATAAGAAATCGAGATGCTATTTGACATAGTTTGACAACTTTTTTCCCTGGAATGTTGTTAAAGAAAATTAGAGAGTAAAAAAAAAGACTCTCGAAGTTGCAGGATATAGAACCCCAGCCATGACACAGCTTGATTTTTTGAATAATGAAAATGATTTTATTATTTATCAAAATATTCTCCGCGATGGTCGATACACTTCTGTATACGTGAACCATTTTTTATAGCACTTTTCCATTCGGATTGACGTATATAACTGCTTTTTCTGGCTTCGAAAATCGTTGACCACGTAGTTTATTCTTCATGGACGGAAACAAAAAGAAATCACTGGGTGCTAAATCAAGACTGTACGACGGATGATCCATGAATTCGATGTTTTGACCGGTCAGATATTGAGTTGTTCGGCCTGATGTGTGAGAGCTCGCGTTGCTCAAAAACTTCTGATAAACAGCGATCAGATGATGTTGCAGGGATCGATATAGACGAAAAACCTGAGAAGCTAAATCTGGAGAATATGTCGGGTGCGATAAAATTTCTCAACCCAACTCGGTGAACGTCGCCACCGTTATTTTGCTGCATCAAAATGACTTCCTTCTTTCCTTGTCAATAAGGCGTTTTTCCTCCAGGGTGTTACTAACACTAATCAGTTGCTGTTGATAACGGCCAGCAGGGACCGTTTGATAAGATTAGAGCAACTTATGATACACAACGTCCACCATATACACTGCCACACATGTTTGATGTAGATATATGATTTTGCGATAAAATTGTCCTCATTTCGCTACTCATTTCACTCATTTTAACATTTTTGTTAAAATCATCGACTGACTGTTTCGCAATGGAAGTATTTTAATACTGAAGAAATAATTTTTATATGTCGGAACAAAAAGTTAAAATCGAATTAAAACTCTGAAGAGTGAATTTTATATTTTATTTATAAAAAAAGGAAAAAACACAACTATTCTTTTGTTACATCTTCGTGTTTCCAATAAAATAATTCAGACCAATAACAATAAATCTATAGAAATATACTGCAATGAAAATATTAATGATGAACCCCATTTTTATAAAAAAAATTGTTGCTATAGCAAATAGTAAAAAACAAAACGTATGAAACTATGTATGTACGCCTACATTGAATTGACAGCTTAGGGCTATTTGATATTATCGGGATTATTTTTCACCTAAAATTTCCATTTAGTATAAAATCGAATATAATTTTGAGTTAATAAAAATATGGGTATTTATAAAATGTTCAGTCGCGTTTGCCGGTGTGTCTAAGGCTGTTGATTTAGGTTCGATTCCCATACTCGGCATGAGCTGGAACTTTGTTTGAATGTTTGTGAAAGTTTCTAGGCAAGACTGTAAAATGTGACCAGGAATTACCCTTCAGTTACCGCAGTTCGAAGCTGGATAAGACGGAATGTCTTCTGAGAGGTGTTCTACGTTGGTCACTCACCAGTCGGTAGGCTTCTCGATAGACTTAAGGTAGCCTAAGGGGCCGATAGAGTTATGGTACTGGTACCGGAGTTGTTCATGGCAGATGACCGAGGTTCGGAGCTCACGTTAGAATCTAATCCTAAAACCCTTGAACCTTATACACAGTATGTCAGAAAAATAACGGAACTTTTTAAATTAAAAAAAAACTAGTAGCCCCATCCATTGAAAAATGTATAATCTGGTAGCTGTATATCTCCTTTATATGTCAATTTGTCACCCTACGAACTTATTGAGTGATGTAATATATGTTAGCAAGTAAGTTTTCACGAATGGAGTAAATGCAAATGTTCCGGGTGTCCATTATTGACGACGTTTCGCTAAAATTTCATCGATATATGTATATTTGACCACTATTCCTTTACTTTCACAATAGAGTCGGCAATGAATCGAGAAAAATATTTTCTCGAGAAAAACACATATCACGAATTACATGTTTTCAAAAGTTGCGCCACTACATTATCTTCAGCAACTTGTAATTTTGATGATTTTTTTTCATATATATCACTCGCCTATAGCACAGTATTTGATCTAGAGTTTAATTTGGATTAATTTTTTCGTGAACAAGAACCTTTCTACTGTTTACATATTAGAGTTTTGCTTTCGCGAGTCGCTTCCGTCACTTAACTAATATTCATTCTACAGTATGTTTAGAAATGTACGTTGTTTCTTGCGATAATATTTCTTGTGAAAATTTTCTTCGGACAAATAGGATTTTCTTGGAAAAACCCTAAAATATGTTTATTCGTTTATTTTAAGTGTAAAACTTTTTGTTTCCAATTTTATGAGATTATTTAAAATGCTAAAGTACCTTGCCCTTTACCAGTTTATTAAATGTAAGCAAATTGAACTTGTATTGGCTCTAATCGTAAGGCGATTAGTTGATTTAAAATTTAACACAAATAATCAAATTTCCTCCGAATATGTATAATACAGCTTATAGATATTCTGTGAATCTAGCAATGAATGTCTCTTTCAAGTAGAAGTTAAAACGATAGTGATAATGTAATAATAATAAGAATAATAAATATATAATATTAATATAAATATATAATATTAATATAAATATATAATATAAATATTATAATAATATAATAATAATAAAAAAATCAAAAAATACTTACTAAATGAACAGCAAAATGGTTGTAGAAAGGGAAAGCAGGGGGGTAAAGAACAACTTATTATAGATTCAGTTATAATGCAACACGCTGGTAAGAAAAATCGAAATTTATCATGCTGTTATATTGATTATCAGAAGGCCTTCGACTCGATTCCACACTCTTGGCTAATTAAGATATTAACAATATACAAAGTACATCCGGCTTTAATAAACACACTTCAAGAACTGATAAAAGAGTGGCGTACCACTATTCATTTATCGCAAAATGGAAGTACGACTAGGACTGAGGAAATCAGGGCGACAAGCGGCATATTTCAAGGGGACTCGCTGAGCCCTCTGTGGTTTTGCCTGGCATTGAATTTACTCTCCAATCTGATTAAAAGGACGCAAATCGGATACAAATTGCAAAACCAAATTTTATCACACCTGCTGTACGTGGATGATTTAAAATTGTATGCATCATCGCCACCGAAATTGTAACAACTCATTCCGGTAGTGGAGAAAATTACAGCTGATATTAACATGCACTTTGGATTAGATAAATGCAGAACCATTAACATAAAGAGGGGATCTAAGTTAGAGATGACAGGGTTTGTCACTGCAAAAAAACTGAGAAGACAACAGTCTAAGAGAATTGAGTATAACCTCATTAAGGAAACATTAACTAAAGAATTTACGTCCAGACTTGAAAGCATATGCATGTCTGACCTAGATAGTAAAATGTAGTAAAAGCTATAAACACTTTTGCTACAAAATATAGGAAACACCACCCGTACCCGTAAAACGCGACTTATATTACTGCGAATTGAAGGAGGGAGAGGAATTATAAATATATGTAATCTACACGAAAAACAAATAACCAGTTTAAGAACATATTTCCATCGACGAATGGTCGAATGCCCGCTATATGCCAGCGTGTGTTTAGCTGATGATAAGTATACGCCTCTGAATCTTCAACAAATGGAACGACAAAATGAGAGCATTCAGACAACTGGAACAATTATACAAGAGTGGAAAAATATCTTGATCTTGGATCCTGACCGTCATGAAGTCGACAAGAGTGCGTCGAATGCCTGGTTGACATGGGGAGGTCTTTTTCCGGAGACTGAAGGCTTTATGTGTGCAATTCAGGATCAGGTGGTGCACATTAAGAGCTACCAAAAATATATCATTAAGGATGCACGAGTTTCAAATGACATGTGTAGAAAATGCCACGAAAAGCCTGAGACTATCCAAGATATTGTAGGAGCATATGGTAGACTCTCCCAGACGGACTACCTTCACCTTCATAACCAGGTGGCAAGTATAGTCCACCAGGAGCTTGCAAGTCGTAATAACCTTATAACAGAGCGAGTTATTATAAATACACCCCGGAGACTGTACTAGATTCAGCCGATTTCAGGTTATATTACGACCGAACAATAATAACCGACAAAACCGTTCACTGTAATAGGCCAAATATTATATTGGTGGGTAAAAAGAACAAAACAGCATTCCTAATCGACATAGCTATTCCAAACACACACAACATTCAAAAGACGGCTGAAGAAAAAGTGCAAAAATATACAGACCTCAAGTTAGAAATAAAACGGATATGGAAGTTGAGCCATATTATGCCATTGATAATTTCAACAACTGCCATTATACCAAAGAATCTGAAACATAACATCAAATTTATGGGACTAGAAGAAAATCTGTTTAAAATAATGCGGAGGGCAGTAATCCTTAATACCAGTCTCATCGCCCGAAAATTTTTAGAAAAATGAAGTTGTTTTGGCTACGACTCGCACTTTATTTAAAATCCAGCTTGTCTGGAAAACAGGATGGAAAGAAAGAAATAGTAATAATAATGTAAATGTAAAACTGTGATTTGTAGCTGCATTTTCAAAAGACACTTTGTTAGAGAATACTATGGGATAAGAGACGAAAATGCCTTTGCGTTCCAGACGAAATACTTTTGCGGCAGATATCCCACAACATATCGATCCAACGAACAAAACTACCAATATTTTGAAATTATTTATTCACAAACACCTTTACTACACTGCCCATCTTAGTCCCCATATCTGAATTGAAGAAATATTTGACAATAAAATTTGTTAAACGAATTGGTTTAATAAATTGCATACATAAAAGATGCCAATAATGAGGCAATCAAATGCTTGTTCCATTGCACAGACCTACAAGAATTTTTTTTTGAAGTTTAGGATTTTAGAACTGATTTTAGCTATATTTGGGGCGCTAAATCTAAACATAAAATTAGTTAATCTCTATTTGCTCTACTTTTAGATACCCTTATCTATATGTTTTTTTTTTCAAATCAATACATCAATTAATATATTCAAGTATGGGCTTACACCCACCAAAGGTGAACCAAATATCACACCACAGGGTTAGAAAAGAGTGACCCAAGAGAGAAAACATGGAGTTTGAGGAAAAGACTATCGTTAACGACCCCTTAGTTGGACGAGAAAACTCATTTTTCCCAAACTGCATATCAAGCTGGGCCTAATGAAGCAGTTTGTAAAGGCTCATGATAATCATGATGTCACTCATTGAGGATCTTATGTAATTCCCTTCCGTAATTCCATGAATGAGGTTGAGCGAATGGACTGGACTTTAATATTTGCAGTTGTCGAAAATTTATTGGACAAACGCAAAGCTGAAAACTATGTTGAACTGCTAAACAAGATGCTTAACAGTTTCAGATCCCTTGGGTGTACCATGAGCATTAAGGTGCAGTATTTAGACCATTTTTCTCAAAATTTGAGACACAATGAAATATAGGATACGTTCATGGCGGTAGATTACTGCTGGAGTTTAAAAAGGCCCTGAGGCAACTAATTGGTTTCATCAATGACTTTTTCCTGAAAAATTCCGTGTTTAGTTTTTTTATTTAGTGTAACGTACATTTCATTAAAATCTTATATCTTAGAAAGTTGAGATCCTAGGCAAAAATTATCATATTTGAATTCAGGGCATCAGATTTGTATGAAATCAACTCCAAATAACCCGGCACCAAAACAACTGTTGGCCTGTTTTGTAAATAGTTAAAATTTAAAAAAAATTTAAAAAAATCCTTGTACTTAAATAGCGTTTAAAGTCAAAAATTTGTCTAGTTTTACAGTTTAATATTAATTCTAAGCTAGCTCCTACCTTTATAAATCAATAATATTACCATAAAAAAAAGTATTATTATAAACGCGAGGATTGGTGTTATAAAGACAATTTGATAAAATCTTATAATACCCATATTGGTGTCATTCATATTATTAATTTATTAAATTCTTATTTTTCTTTCACTGAATATTTTAAACTAAACATGTCCTACGGAGTCACAAAAAAAATCATTTATCAGAACAAGCAAACCGCTGTTTATTAAAAGATTGTGTTAACTCATCTCTCTGAAATGACAACAAATTACAACAGTCCGTTATAAGTTGAAATGTAGGGCGTATTCAATTTTCTAGTTATTTACCAGTTTCTGCCTATCAACCGAAGTGCACTTTTCAATTTATTTTGAATTGTTTTCCTTAGTGAAAAGCCATCAATAATGAACGAACGAAGCTGTCAGGATCTGAATGGATTCCGGTATTGTACTTCGCCAGTCACACTCAGATTCATAAAATTTCAATTATCTTTTTTGTTTTATTGTGATATTACGCCAAACTTTAGTGGTTTTGTTCGTCTGTCATTATTATTTCGAGTAAATGAAAGCTTTTAGATGTCTCTTATCAAACTAAATATTACAGAGTCCAAATAAAAATCTTATTTTTGTAAAAGAAACTAGCAATAGGAACTATAATTTTTTTTTCGTATCCTTACGAGTTAAATTATTTCGGTAACGGAATTCTAGATTTTGTAAATATAATTAGAAATGTTCGTCAAGTAGGAGATAAAATAAAATCATCTGCATTTGGAGAAGCCTAGAACTAGAAATACTTAGAAATAGTTTATTCTAAAATAAATAACTTTATTAGTGTGACTGTGTCTGCGTGCGAACAATCAGTGTATTCAAACGATTCCTCAAATTTTATGTGATAGCCGTTCATGTGGTTTCAGATAGAATGTTCAGAATCTTTTGATACTAATGAATCTGTACGCTTTTCAAATATTGAAGATTAAATTAAAAATTGATTGCAATTACTTTTATGGATAATTTAAAAGATAAGATATGTCAACATCAGCTATTCAAATCATCACTTTACCGGTATAGATATGTGGATGACATTATAATTTGTTTTACGGGTACTGACAGACAATTAAATCAATTCCTAACTTATATAAACTCTTTACATAAGAACATTCATTTTACAGTTGAAGAAGAACAAAACAACACTATTAACTTTTTATATTTAACAGTTACAAGAAAAGAGAATAAACATGATTTTACAATTTATCAAAAGCCATCTCACACAGATTTAGTTATACATAACAAGTCTTGTCATCCTTATTCTGAAAAATGGCAACATTTAATTCATTCATACTCAGATTAATAAATACCCCAATGTCAATAGACAACTATAACAAAGAATTGAATGTCATCAAACAGATCGCAATGAATAATGGTTATGACCCAAACATTATAAATAAAATAATTAATAAAAAATGTTATAATAATACCATTAATTTAATATATCCTGTCAATAAAGTTAAGAACACCGCATACAAAACAATTAGATATACAGGAAAAGTCACCAAATTAATTTCTAAACATTTGTCAAAAACAAGCGATATAAATATTGCATTCAGAACAAACCATAGTCTTGGACGCTTAATAAAAAACAATAAAAGTCAAACAAATAAACTTCATAAATCAGGAGTTTATTTAATTGAGTGCGGTTCTTGTCCAAAAGTCTATGTTGGACAAACAGGAAGATCCTTTTCCACCAGACTTAATGAACATAAAAGAAGTTATATTAAAGTTCAGAATAATTCTCATTATGCCAATGACTTAATGTTAGGAAATCACACTTTCAACGATAATTTCAAAATGTTGCATAATGAAAATAAATTTAAAAAACTAAATCTTTTAGAGAGCCTAGAAATTAATAAAAGAAAAAAATTGGGTATTTTACTTAATGATCAGGTAGACTTGAATGGTTCACCCTTGTTAAACTTATATTACTATCATCATTTATAGTTTTATTAGATTACTTTAGGTAGTAACTGCTTTTTTTACTGTTAGTTTAATTTAGTGTGTATTTGAAAAAGACACTGTGTGTCGAAACAATAGTCATACGTACAAGTTTTAAATATAGTGGAAATTTAGATATTAATCTTGGTTTTTTATTCATTGTATAGTTTTTTAGAATTGTACATTATTGCTACTATATTACGTTATATTACTACTACGAGGTGTGTAAATAAAGTAATGATCAATTCTTCTATTGAAACTTTCGTTGTGAAACATCAAACTCGAATAGATTTAGACCCAAACCTCAACACTTTAACACCTTAACACTTCTTGATGCGCATCTCAGTCAAAAAATACAGTTAACTGGTGAGAATTTTCGTGTGATGATTTAGTACGACTTTCAACTTGTATTATCTCAACAACAGTGTATCGATCAACTCATTTCGACTTTTGGCGATGAAACACCATCTAAAACCACTGTATATCACTAATTCAGTGAATTCAATAATTTGATAATCGCTCAAAAAAAGGCTCGTGTCGATTGGCGCAAAGAAATGATCAAAAAATACCGTGTGTCCGTGAAGAATAAACTACATAGTCAACAAATTTCGACGTCTGAAGAAACGGTTGATGCGTTCAAAATGTATGTTTTGGATATTGATTAATCGGAATGGAAAAGTGTTATGAAACTTATGCTAGGGTTTCCCAAACTACCTGTCTTCCATTTTTCCAGCCTTTCACATGTCTCAGATATGCTCTATTGGTGAATAGATAGGAAATTAGGCTGGCCATATGACCTTATGACAAAAAAATCATTTAAAATATAGAAACACTAAATAATAATTTTAAAAAAAAATATGATTAGTATAACGTAAATATATTTTAGTATATTAAGATGTTATAAAAACTGTTCTGAAGATGGTTAAATACAAATAACCGAAACGTAAATAAAATAAAAAAATAATTGATATTGTTATAACTGACCGAAAATCCAAGAAATAATAAAAACAATAATATTTCACGATTATTAAAGTAGGAATATTTGAGTGCCCAAAAATAAGACAACTCATTAAGGATCCAGTCTTCCTGTAAATTCGATGAACGAGGCTGTCGGAAGGCGACAGGCTGTCAGTTATCGGAAATTTTCTGAGCAAGCGCAAAGCTGAAAACTATGTTGAACTGGTAAACAACACTTTTAGATCCCTTGAGTGTAACCTGAGCATTAAGGTGGACTATTTACACAGACACTTAGATCGTTTCCCCCAAAATTTAGGAGACACCGGTGAGGAATAAGGTGAAATATTTCACCAGGATACTAAAACTATGGAGGACCGCTACCAAAGAAGATGGGATACGCACATATTGACAGATTACTGCTGGAGTTTAAAAAAAGACTGTTCTAAAATACATTCAAGTATGTCACCGAAAAGAAGCTTCTGAACTGTTGAGTATCTAATTGGATTCATGGATGACTTTTTTCTATTTTTGTATATAATAATATTTCTATAATATAATAATAAAAATTCCGTGTTTAGTTTTTTTTTATTTGAGCCAAGGATTTAACTTAAAATAGTGTAACGCATATTTCATTAAAATGTTATATCTTGGAAATTTTGAGCTCCTAGGCAAAAATGTATGCCAAATTTGAATTTAGGGCATCAAATTCCCAAAAGTGGGGCCATATAGTTTCTACGCGCGAATGAATCGTGTATCTTTTCTTGATGGATTTACACAATACACTAAACACAGTAGTTTATAAGTGACATTTATATTTCAAACAGTGTTGCCGCTTGTACGTTTCAAATTTCTGACACATTTATTTTAAAAATATTTACTTAACGACTGATGTTGTACATATTCATTTAATTTTACGAGAAAATATTTAAAAGTATTAATTTATAAGTAAATTTGTTTATTGGTTAAAAGTGTAATATATTAGTTAAAAGGATTAGAAACCCAAATTTGTAAATTCAAATAATTTCCAGTAAAAAAACATTCAAAATATGTTTAGGAGGGAACCTCATTATTACTTGACTAGACTAAAAATTATTGTCGATCAAAATACTGCCAGAAGTGATATTAATGCAGCATTATCAAGAAAATTTCTCTGTAATGACGCGTTATACGAGCGTCACCTGTCCTATTAAATATGAAATTACTTTATGAGCTGCACAGTCGCTAAATGTGCATTATAAGGCATGAGGGATGCGATGATTTTACAATTCATAAATAAACTTCCAAAGACATTCTCATAGTGGAAATTTTATTCTAAAATTTCCTTACTTTATCAAAACTACATTAACGCACTTATTTCTTTTTTTAATTAGGTTGGTTGTACATATAATTATACAGGGTGTTTTTTAGTGCGTACAAACTTTTAGTTCAAATAAAACAACAAACCAAATTAGATGCCTTGAAACAACCAATGGCATAAATGTTTGAAAACAATTTCAGACAAATATCTGACAAAGAGTTCCGCCAATCCAATTTCCGACCACATTTTCAAGCAATTGGAATCTTATGCCTGGAATTGTCCGAGCTATGTTGGGTTCCAACGGCATAGACCAAAGGTTTAACATAATCCTAAAGAAAATAAATCGTATGATCTTGGTGATCTCACCGAATTGTTCCCCCAATAAATCGATTGCTACGTTGGCTGTATGACCTGTGGAGCCCTCCTGTTGTTATCCTGTTGGAACGAATATTCCCTCCAGATCAATATCATTCAGATTTGGAATTAAATAATCATTGATCATCGCTCTGTCCTGCGAAAAGAGAACTTTAGATGATTTTTTTTCTTATGGATTTAAATTGGCAATAGATTTCTAGATTGATGACATTCAACCATTATTTCCCTGAATGATATATATATCATCATCATCATCAGCCCGTATCGATCCACTGCAGGATGAAGGCCTCTTCAGCATGCTTCCAACCTTCACGGTCCTGGGCTTTCCTCTGCCACTCGGGTCCAATATACTTAACGATGTCATCAGTCCATCGTGCTTTCGGTCTTCTTCGCGGACGTTTGCGATCAAGCGGTATCCACTCCAGGATTGCCTTGGTCCATCTGTCGTCCCATCGCCTCGCTATATGGCCTGCCCATCTCCATTTCAACTGTTTTACTCTTCCAATGATGTCACAGACTTTTGTTTGTTCCCTGATCCATGCGCAGGACTTTCTGTCTCGTCTTGTAATGCCAAGCATACATCTTTCCATTCCCCTCTGTGCCACCCGAAGTTTTTGAATTGATATATATATATATATATAAAGAAACTATTATTATAATTTCACAAATAATGTTATCAAGCCTACATTCGCATTCTACAGAAAGCATGAACTTAAATCACAAAAATAATTAAAATTGTTTTAAATCTCTTTCTTCCTCAAGCTTAAAAAAAAATTAAAATTGAAGAAATGCGCGACATCTCAAGAGACACATTTTCGGTGCCATCAAATAATCTCTGGATCACGTTTCGGCGCCAATGTAAAAAAGCATTGCCATTAAAGTCGGAACAGTAACGGAATTCTTCCGAATTTTTGTCTAAATTTACATATCTTGAAACAAAATAGATGACAGCGTACTTTGCATTCTTTCAAATTAGTCCTTTTTTGTTTATTCTTTATGCTCTGTAATTTGCAGTAACTGCAAATGGCCGAGGAAGTTAAACGTGTTAATGCTTTGCGTTTTTGTATTATTTTAATACTGGTTTTAAATATTAATTGAAAATTATTATGTCTTTGTATTAATTGCTTTATCTTCCTAATATATCTACAGTCTGTAGTACAATTACTATAACTAAGTGGTTGAAGAATATAAAAGTCTTGCAGAGAACCCCATGGTTTCATAGTTCCTAAAGTTCAGATGGCTTTATAATTTCAAGAACGAAATTATTTGAATCTGAGTAAGTACATTAAAGTTAAAATCTTTTTAGTTGATCGTTTGAAACATGACATTTTAATCTTCGTTGTAAAGTAGGTCTCATTAAGTTTTTCATTAACCTGCTGGTAAAATTTTTCAATCGTTTGTAATATATTGGGAACTAGTTGGTGATCCTTTCTTAAAAGATCTTCATGTGAATATTACGAGTTATTATGTAATTGCGAGCTATAGATGCGTAAATAAAGTAATAAGACTGGTGGCATCATGCTCGATCTGGTGAAAATATTGGCTTCTTTTTTGGAGGGAAGACAGACTAACATCTGATTACTTAAACGCTCTAGAGTCACTTCGTGATTCATAGCAATTCTTTCCGTGAACCAGAGTTTTTAGTGGGCTCTGAAATCGAGTAACAACAATATGAAACAACGGTGCGCTATCACAATCTATTTCAGACTTGGGCACTGTGCTAAGGAAACTTTTTCAGAACTTCAACAGGCCTCTGAAAGCAGTGTTGCAACATGGACTGATAGTTTTCATCTTTCTTGTTATCTAGAAATCCTTTACTACACTTTCAAAGCACTTCCAAGCTGTCAATTTCTTTTCATTTAAGTTTTCTTGAAAACTCCCACAACAAACATGAGGAACCCAACTTTTATCTTGATCTTCAATTTATAAAATTTATAAGATAGGACTTTTTGGACTTCCTCGGATATAGATCTAGCTTGTGGCTTTGAAATAAATCGTCCTTATATATGACAAAACTTATCCTCTAGATTTTTACTTAAACTCTTGACTTAAAGTCGTGACTGCACTGTAAACGAGACAGAAACAAACTAAATTATAGAAAACAATAAAACTACCCTTAAAGGTTCATAGATTATTGATGGAAACACCCCAAGTGCGGTCTTTGTCATGTACAAATAATTTCAATAACCCCCTGATAATAAAGAAGAAACTTGAAAATGAGACGTGCCAGGCCATTTCTGTCATAAGGTGTTTTAATAACTACCTAAATGAAACGCGAAAAACATTCTCATCAATGTTACAGTAAGGAGCTTAGCCCATCTCTCTGTCGTGGACGAATGGTTTTGCTGTTCTTTTCTAGCTTATTACTATGTTTTATCTGTTTATGTACAAGTTTTAATTGCTCCAAGTTTTGTATTCACTTCTCTTATTTCTATAGAAATAAATGCTAACTTTTAAACTAGCCCAAGAGAATATTACAAAGTAAAGTTGTTAATTAAAGTTAAAATTAATCGTAAAGGTGAATTTTATCAAAGATACTATCAAATTTTTACCGTTGATTAAATACAAGTTTCGGGTGGATAATAGTGCTATTAAAGCGATATATTCAATAGCACATTACTTTCAGTAATAACTGTAAGTTACTAGAGAAGTAGGCAAGATTGCGACATTTTTATCTGATTAAAAGTTTATGGCCTGCGCAAGAGTGGTAATTCAGACTGTTAATGATAAGTTCTCAATCCGTAGCACGCAATTTTATTATATTTTATGAAAGCTAGGCTTAATTTTACTAAATGTTTCAGTTTGGACTTCAATAACATATATAAAAGTCTCACATATTGCCGACTGTAATACTTATAAATTAATTTAAATAAGAGATAGCGATAGTAATAGTGCATTTCCTTAAATTCCTTTAAAACCCATTTCGTTTTAAATGAACTTACAGCGCTGATGCATTCAACTTAAAAAAAATATACAAGATTTTCTTCCTTAAAAATGTCTAGGTATATTTATTTTTCAGTTGTTTTTTTATATATCAGTTGTTAAATAATATTCAGTTTTATTGTGGTTCCCAACCTTTTCTGGCCCACTTTACAAGAAAAAAAGTTGTACGCCCCCACTTCCATCCCGCACACCATCTTCCATAATAGTTAATTATATCAAATATTAAAATATTGTTGCACATTATCTATATCTATTTTATTTGTCTACCTATATATTAAGAATTTCAAAGTATAAATTAATTAAAAATACTATCAAATGTGGTAAAGAATTATTTATTACGAATTTACAAATTTAAAATACACAAAATCATCGATATAAATAAAAATGTAAATGTTTGTTTGTTCAAGATCTTAAATCTCCGAAAGTTCTTCACCGATTGCTTTGCAATTTTGACACAAAGTTGAATACGTGGGTATTTTATTTATTTTTTTTTGAAAAACAGCGCCATCTGTTGGGTATGAAAGCAACACACGTTATACTAAATATTTTACGGTAATGGGAGCGCAATCTGTTGAACGTAACAGGAACATACGCATTACTAAACATTGCTCATGCTGGACAGCGTGCTTCTTGACAGCTTCTGACACTTAGCAATTTCAATGTTCCCGATTGCACTGTTAAATACATTTCTGTAGATTTCGATATATTTTTATGTTGATTTAACTATTTAACCAAACTGCAATCCAGGGCCGGGTACTGCTAATAAAAACTGAATGAGATGGTTGAGGCTAGTGGAGTTTTAACAGTTTATTAATATCGGATTCCAATTTCGTTAATATCAGTCACAGATCGCCACGCTGAGTGATGTGCAGTCTGTTCCTTATCTTAAATAGTAAATTAGCTACTGCACTGAATTCAAGCTCATCCAAAAGCCATGAAGGAAATGCAATTATAAATTTCTGTACTATTGCTCACAATCCAGGGTATAGAGCTGGTATTGGTTTTTGAAGCCAGCACTCCTGGTATCCATGACTGATTTGTACTTCTTCGTTTGTTGCGAGTTTTACAAGTTCCTTTTCTTCGAGTTTTCTTCTTCTAAATGTAGATGATTTTGCTGTATTTGCATTGCGAAATGATCTAAAACTCAACTCGGTACATTCATGTTTAAAATATCCTGGAATTGCAGGAATATCAGCAGGAAGAACATCCAAGTCTTGGCAGTAAATAAGTAAATATGCCTGTTTTGCAGATAGTGCCGATAATGTGGGAAAGTGGGAATATTTACCTCTAGCTAAAATTCGTTTAAATATAAAAATTTTTCCCATAAAAGCAGCATGACTTTTCGTTTTAATTAAATTCGTCTCATCTCCTTGCAATTGCAAATTAACTTAAAATAAATATTTAAACATGTCTGTCAAATAAGCGATGTCATTTTTGGATATACTCAAGTTTTCGCGGAATTTTTCGTCTCTGTTTTCGAAGAAGTCCAGTAGTGAGTCAAATAGATTGAAAAACGATTCAGACAAATACCTTTTGAGAGCTAACGAACTTCTGAGTTCACCAGTAAGCGATTGTAATCTTCATCATTTTCATTACAAAGTTGACTAAATAATCTGTAAATGAATTGCTTCTAATCTTATTGACTGATCTAATGAACTTAATGAAGCGACGTATGCAGGCGTTCATTCAGATTTTTTGCAACCAAATGCCGACGATGAATAACACAATGTACAGTGAGTCCATTTAGTAATATTTGTTTCAAAAACATCTGAAATCCTTATGACGCTCCGTCATTTCTGAAGCACCATCAGTAACAGCTGACAAAATATTACAAATAGGAATTTCTTTCTCTTGAAAAAACTTGTTCATGGTATTAAATATCGATTATGTATCAACTTGTATGCCTTTGCTGCTTGTTTGCTAGGCCTGTGCACTTGCTCTCTAAACAAGTCATTACAAGGTCCAATATTTTTGTCTAAACCTGATTGATGGCATGCGTTGATCTAGAACAACCATGTCGTTTACTATGAGCTTCTGAAACTAGGTGAAGCAATGAATAATGAACCATGCTTTGATCGATAAGCGACTAGAATGAGCTACAAGACACGAAAAAGTGATTTTGCAGCACGACAATGCCCCATCACACATTCAACGAAAGCGTTCAGAGACACCATTTCTGCACTTGACTGAAAACTCTTGCTCCCACCCGCCGCACTCACCAAACTTGCCCCTTCCGACTACCACTTGTTTTCATCGATGTGTCACGCATTTTCCATGAAATACATCAACAATTACGGAGATGTCAGAAAATGGCTCAATGACTGGACCACCTCAAAAGATATACGGCTTTTCTGGGAGGGAAACCAAAAATTTCCAGAATGACAAAACCATTTTTTACTCTTCTCCCAAATAAAGAAAAAATTAAGAATCATTAACTGCAACACCTGGTAGATGGCTACGGTCTTGGGTTGTACTAAAACAATGGCTACGATCTTGAGTTGTACTAAAACGAGTATCCTCCAAAGCACCCTATTAGGATATAGTTCAATATGATGTTACTGTTGTATAGTAAATGAATGACGTATTCTATTTAAACTTTCTAGAACGGTTGTTTTGGGTAAGCTGTGTATCGGGTAAGCTGTGATATATTCTATAAACAGCGTGCCATGGATTAAAATCTCATTAACACTTTTAACGTATGTCATAAATTTTTACTCCGATAAAAATAGCGCAATCTTATCTACCGCTCTATTAAACTGGAATTATTACATAAAAAACTGCTGTTCAATATATTCTCCTAATAGCACCATTATCCAGCCGAAAGTTATACTTTATCAGCGGAACTCCCAGCAAAATCTTTTATTACTGTTTGAGGAAATTTGCTTTTTTACTACTGGTAAAAAAGACTTGATGACTTTCTAATCGAATTAAATTAAGAACTTGACTTCACAATACTTTCGTTAGCAAGATGGCATTTTTCTTTATTAAAATCTTGATAAAATTTCAAAGCAAGGCATGCAATTACTAGACAGGGTGTAAGGAAAAGAACTTTCGAAAATGTGTCTGTACCAGGGGTCGCCAACCTTTTCAACGTGTTGAGCTACTTTAATAATATTCAAATAAAGAGAGCTATCTAAACTTGTATAAAATACAATATAAAAATCGTATATGTCTGGAAATATTTTCGTTTATAAAAATTATGAGTTTGGCGTCTGAGGATTACGGATTGCTTATAGCTGTGAGCTAACGAAACTGTTCACGCAAGCTACCGGTAGCTCACGATCGACGGGTTTGTGACGCCTAGTCTATACCAACCATCTCTTAGCAAAATCGACAGTATTAACCAAACGCCGGCCGCGATGGTTTGGTGGGTTAGTCTGTAGCTGGTTCTGTTAAACTGTTAAAAGTAGCTGGTTCGATTCCAGCGCTCGGATGGGTATTTTTCTTTATTTCTTCTCTCCGTCTTACTACCTACCCGACACACACACTTATATACACTCACATATACACACAGGTACTCCCACATATCCACACCTAAATAAATGTCTGTGATTGTTTCTAGGCAAAATTGTAAAATTCGACAACGATTTTACCCCTCAGTCACGCCGGTTAAAGGCTGGGTAAGGCCGGATGTCTTCTGAGAAGTATTCTACGTTGGTCACTCGCCAGTCGGTAGGCTTCCTGATAGACTTCTGGGTAGGCACATAACCAAGGGTGGATAGCCTGAGGGGGGTACTGGCCTGGGTTTGTCGGTAGCTGATGACCGTAGTTCCGAACCCACGTTAAGCTGTAGGTCCAGTCGCTAAATAGCCTTAGATGCTGATAGGCAGATCCCTAAATCCTTTCCTTTCCTTTTATTAACCAAACCATCTATTATATATTCGAATTACGTTCTTTTTAGAACTTCTTATATAAAAAAATGGTCCAAAAGCATAAATCATAAATAAGAATTCCCTTTCAGTAAGCACAATGCATTTTCAAAATAATATGCTTTCAAATTAATCATTTTTTCTAGTCTGGATTATTTCCTCTGTTATGTGTGGTGACATTTCCAAAAAAAAACATGTATCAGATAATTTATATCTGTACTAAACCTACAATAAAATATTATTATCCCATACAAAAGTATATATAAAAAAGCTTTTCTATTCTGTCCCCAAAGACCCCTGAAAATATAATTCATCAAATAGCTGTTGGCAAACGGAAGACAAACTATAAATTCTAGCAGAAGGGAATTTCGACCAAAATATATTATGTAATTTTTTTGTTTTTGAATAACTGCAGAACAGCTCGTAGTAGCGCTGGTTTGTCAGTACACATTTCAATAGTAGACCACTGAAATTATATTACGAGAATGTTACAAAATTTAAAGAAAAAATATATAATAAAAGTAATTTAATGAGAAAATTTTTAATAGTATCAATAATTATTATCCAGATTAGGCAATTGTTTAAAGAATTTAGTAATGTTTTCTTGTTTTGCCACTTTTAAAAGGTCTTTCAATTTGGACTGATATTCGTCTGTGGTATTAACAATTTGCCTTTTAAAAACCAGACTTTTTTCCATAAAGGGATCAGTTTTTATGTAGAAATTACAAAACTCATATACCATTCGTAAACCTTCACTCTGGTTTTTAAGATTAAGATATTTTCAGTGCTCGTAACTATTTGTTCTTGGGGAGATCTGTTGTACGATACATATTAATAATTCTTCAAATTTCATATGTAAAAAAAATGTCACTACAGCTTATTTTTCATATTTTCGATAAGGTTTTCTACTCGATCCCTAAAACCTCCTAAAATGTAATTCATCAAAATGATGTTGGCTATTGGCAAACCGAAGCGAAATTGGTTAAATTCCGGCAGAAGGGAATTTCGGACTTGATATATTACAGTATTTCTTTTGTTTTTAAATAAAAAAAAACTGCCCGAGGGTTGCGGTGGTTCATTAGTCTTTCACGAGTAGACCAAGGGAATTATATTGGAATAATATTTTCACAGGAATATGGAGGTGTTGTCAGCAATTTTATGTAATTTAGTTATGATCAAATACAGAACCATTCGAATTGAACAAATGTCGAAACGACCTCTATCCAGAATAGAGTTATACTTCAACTCTATTCTGTACCGATAAGTAATATTGTTTTCTGATAGTGTACACATTTATATTTGATTTAAGAATTAATACCACTAGCTAATCCTGCTAAATCCACTTAGCGTCTGACTTGTATCAAGCGGCTGAGTGGCAGCGTCTTTTCACCAGTGGTGCGGCTGATATTTAAATTCTGGAACTAACCCCTCCAGTCTTAACCTCTGAACCGTCATGGTTCAAACCTTTAATGCAAAGTACAAGATGAAGCGTTCTAGTAATTACAAAATTACCCCAGGAGGTAGACAATCCTCTGTCAGCTTTGCTGGTACAACCGGACTTTTGGATTCTGGGGCGTCCGGGCTTAAACGCAAAATCTTTCAGAGGGAGTCGGAGACCTCTGGCCAACGTCTGAAACCGAAAATAAAAACTTTCTTTGGAACGGTAAATATCAATTCTCTCCTGCGTCCAGGAAAACTACACGAATTGGGGCGAACATTAAATCAGCAAAAAATCCAAATTTTAGCTTTGCAAGAAACCAGATTGATAGATGATAACACCTTGGAATTCGGCAACTACAGACTTTTTAAAAGTAAAACGGACAAAAGAATACTCAAAAATACACCACATCTCGGTGTTGCTTTCGCTGTCTCAAGAAACATTCTTGGTTCTATAACAAATGTCCAGCCAGTAAATAATCGACTTATGACACTATCCCTCAAGTGTGCTAACAAAAACTATACATTAATCAATGCACACCTCCCAGTTAACGAAGAAAATAAATCTAATCCTGAAAAAGTAAATAAGTCCTGGAAAATTCTGGAAAAGACTATATCTAAAATTCCCTCTAACCATGTAAAAATCCTATTGGGTGATTTCAACGCCCAACTAGGGAAAGAAAAAAAGTACAGGAAAACAGTCGGCAGTTTTCCCGCCCATAAATGGACTAACCATAATGGTAGAAGATTGATTGAACTATGTTCGCAGTTTAATCTAAAAATAATGTCAACCCATTTTAAGAAGAAAATAACAAAACAAAAGACCTGGAGGTGCCCAAACACGTATATGGGTGAATTTCAAATTCACCATGTTGCCATTTCGTACCCCAATTATAAAGAGATTTTGAATGTTCAAGTCAGGAAAGGACCAAATATAGAGATCACTACTTGACTAGAATCAAACTTAGCTTAAAACCTCGAAAACTTATTCAAAAGGGGCTGCTAATACCAAAGTTTGACCCAACGAAAATAAAACCAGCCCTAACAGAAGAGCTTGATAAACAACCTGCACAGAACTGGCAAGAATTAAAACAAAAAATTATTAAAACAGCCTTAAAGTTGGTCCCTTTACAAAAACGTAGAAAACATCCGTGGTGGGATGAAGTTTGCGAGCAAGCAGTATTAAGCCGAAGTAAAGCATTCAAAAATTGGAACAGTCAAAAAACAGCAATAAACTATAACATCTTTTTGGATGTACGAAAAGAAACATCGAAGCTAATTAGACAAACTAAAAGAAAATATGAAAACAATCAAGTTAATGAAATAGAAAAAGATTTCCAAAAAAATAACACCCGAAACTTTTACAAAACATTTAAAACTAAATTAACAGGCTATCAACCGCAGAGCCTATGCTTTCAAAAGGAAAACGGACAACTAGCTCTAAATAACCAAGACAATTGCAAAGAACTTGCTAAATATTTTGAACAAATACTAAACTGTCCTGAGCCCTTAAACAAATTACCAACACTAAACCCTAAACAAACAAACCCAGATTCATTACCACCGAATCACGAGGATATACTTAGGCAAATCAAGCGGCTTAAAAGTAACAAAGCTTCTGGTGAAGATGGAATCACTGCTGAACTTTTGAAATCCGCTGGTCCAGGTACAATCAAAGAAATAACCAAAATTCTACAAGAAGTTTGGCGAACCGAACGGATTCCGGAAGACTGGAAAGATGCTCTAATCCATCCACTACATAAGAAAGGAGATAGAACGGATGTAAACAACTATAGAGGAATATCTCTTCTCCCAGTTTGTTACAAGATTCTATCTCAATGTCTACTAGACAGAGCACAGGGACAGTTAGAATCGAACATTGGTGAATATCAGGCAGGTTTTCGACCGGGCAGATCCTGCCCTGAACAGATCCTGAATCTAAAGTTGATTCTAAGACATCAAAAACTGTACAATAAAAATCTCGTCTGTACATTTGTGGATTTCAAAAAAGCATATGATTCTATTGACCGCGAATCTTTATTCCGAATCTTGAAAGAACAAGGACTAGATCTGAAAACGCTGGCAATTATTAAAGCAACGTTAACTAACACGAGGTCAAAAGTTAAATTTATGGGTGACATCTCAGAACCCTTCGAAATTAAAACTGGAGTGAGACAAGGGGATGGACTCTCGCCACTCTTATTTAACTGTGTTCTAGAAAAAGTAATACAGGAGTGGCGTGAAAAAAAGTCGGCACTGAATATTGACCAGCCCATTAAACTGGGGAGAACCAACATCAAAATTGATTGTCTGGCATTTGCTGATGATCTAGCAATTTTAGCTCAAGATGTATTAACGGCTCAAAAACAGATTGAAATCCTAAAAGAAACAGCAGAAAAGGTAGGACTCCAAATTTCCTTTGAAAAGACACAATACATGACCTGCAACAGACTAAGAACACAATTTCTAAAAACAAAATATGGTAACATCAGACGAGTCTCTCAATTCAAATATTTGGGTGAAATAATCATGGAAAATGGGTTGGAAAAAGCGGCCAATAAGGGTAGATGTCAAAAAATGGAAACGGCATTGAGACTTACACAAAATATTTACAACAAAAAATGCCTATCTAAAAACACAAAACTGAGACATTACAACACGGTTATTAAGCCAGAATGTCTATATGCTGCAGAAACGCTCATTTTGAATAGAAAGAGGGACATCGAGGACATTGAAAAGAAGGAAAGAAAAATCATAAGAAAAATCCTAGGCCCCAAACAAATAAATAGCACAACATACCGACTTCGAGAAAACCAAGAAATCAAACAATACACAGATATACTTAGCGATATGAGAAAAAGAAGACTTAAGTTTTACGGACACATCAAACGGATGAATCCGAGTAGGCTAACTAGACAAATAGTCGAATTTTATGAAAATAGGAGTAGAGCTAAAGTAGAAATAATTAAATGGATTGCGGCAATTAAAGAGGACCTAAGATCAGCAAATATTACACAAAGTGAAATTCAGGATAGAGGTTGTTTCAGACACAAGGTTAACGTTTGGAAGGTTGGCCAGAGAGAAAAATGTAGGAAGACTGGAACAACTTGGTCTGACGAACGGAAAAAAGCTCATAGCGAAAGAATGAAATTAGTATGGGCTCAAAGGAAGGCTAACAACAACAAACGCCTCTAATTGTACTTCGCGTGGTCCACCAGGGCCCATACGTGAATAATAATAATAACAGTTATAATCTGCAATATAATGTCCATCTTTCTGACAAACTTTCTATTCCCTTTTTATAAAATGAAGTAAAATATTTTTCGAGTGCAGTTTCGATAGAATTTATTTTTCCACGAAGAAAAACATTCCTTAGATATAGAAGGATGGTAATCTGACGATTCACCATCAGGAGAATATGGTGAATAAGGAATTATTTCCCAGCCTAACTATTTCATTTTTTCTTGCAAAATTTTTTGTGCAATTCTAGCCCTCTGAGAGTTTGCTTAGTCATGTTACAGAATAACATCCATTCGATGAATCTTATCTTGGACGTTTTTAAATCAAGGCCATGTTTAGCATATCAAGCTGAACACTTATGGTTAGAAACTCATAGTGAATAATTTTTGCAGAATCCCACCATACTGATAGTAATAGTGCTTTAGATGGTTTTTCGTTGAATTTTGTTTTCAACTGAAAGTTGATATGCTACCCACATTATTTCTCTTTGCACTTTCAGTTCAGTTTCATTCAGTTATTACACTTGTATTTTGTGGATCGTGAACTTTTAGGCTTTGTGGCTAATTCCTGGATGGCTTGTTTGAAATCATCTTCAATTTTAGCCGAATGCAGATCCTTATCAAACTTAATAGGTCTTTCTAAGACTGAAATTCACCTTAAGGGACGCCATTTTGGAATATTGGAGAATATTGAAAAGGCACTAGAAACCATCAAGTAACTATAGGAAAATCAAACTCGTACTGAAGATGGATCTTATGTTAACCAATAATGCTGCTAGATCGAATGCTATGTCACCAGTTTCGTTACTTTATTTACATACCTTACAAATAATTTTTTTAATATATTTTCCTTTTCTTTGCTCTTCGGGTGAGTTTAACAGCATGGTCACACAGTTTTTTTTTATTTACTAGTAATGTTGAATCTAGCTACCAATATTTATATTTTTTTCTTTTTTTCATACTGCTGTCGATCGTTTCTGATCATTTACCACTTACGTATCATCTGAACAGGTTCATCAATGTCCTTCTTTATTTCTGTAAATTATTAGATCTTATATATAACATATATATTTTCAATATAATACTTTGATTACCCCTTATATAATAATATATTTCGTCTATATTTTGTATGCCTTAACGTTGGGAAGCAGGTCATTTCGGTTGGTCATCAGCGAAAATGCTAATCTACTCCGATGTGACCAAAATACTGCATCTTTTCGTATTATACTTATACGACAATTAAAAGTAGCCTTTCACGGTCATCATGACTACCTAAACCAGATCTACAATCACACTATCACCACTGAACCAAACAGAGTTGCACTACCGTTCCTTTAGTTTTAGCTTGTCACTATTCTAAGCGACGCAACTTGTGGTGAGCTGTAACAAGCATTCAATCAAGATAATAAGCACGCACTTTCATCCGAACTAAGTGTCAGTTAACATGAATCCTCAAAACAATATCTTCACATCAATTTCGTACAGAAAGAAATCTATGAGCGTACATCTCGTCCTTGAGTATATATATATATATATATATATATATATATATATATATATATATATATATATATATATATATATATATATATATAGATAGATAGATAGATAGATAGATAGATATAGGATGAACAGAACAAAAAGAAATGTTTTCAAACTATTTATCATATGTTTGTCAATCACCTACAGAATGATAAAGGTAAACAAGCAGCCAATGCGAATCATTTCGGTTTGATTCAAAGGTATACTGAGTGTTGTACTACTTTTATTCCCCAGTATATTACAGTCTATTACTAGAGCTAAAGATGTTTCTCTTCATATAATAATGGGTCTTTCAAATTGAGCGGTGTTCTTTAATTCTTGAATAAAACACAGAATTTGCGTTGATTTAAAAAAAAATTGAAGCATAGTGTATGATATTTAAACACTAAATATAGTATCTGCCAAATTACTACCTCTTGCAGTTCCACAGACGTCCATTCTTTTGTCAAAATTGTGGATGACATTTTGACATAATCGTAGGTCTATCTCACCAATGATTCTAATAATTTGATCCTTTAGTTTAGGAATCGATTGTGGATTATTCTTATAGACCTGGCTTTTCACATAATCCCAAAAAATATAGTCCAACGGTGTCAAGTTACATGATTTTGGTCGCCATTTAACATCACTATTTCTTGCAATATCTCGCCCAGGAAATGTTTCTCTCAATAAATCAATAGTTTCTTCAGCAGAATAAGGTATAGCGCCATCTTCTTGGAATCGCATATCCTCCAGATCAATATTATTAAATTTAGCCCACAAAAATTCAGTTATCATCTCACTATATGGAACATCACCCAAAGTAACAACTTTACCACCACTATTCTGAAAAAAATACGGCCCAATTTTGTTTATTAACCAATACCAATTTCAAAATGTGATTTATCTAAAAAGATGATCATCATACATGTTCTTTGACCTCATTCATCATTCTCGGATTATCTACGGCTGTCGCCGCCTCTCCGTCCCCAGTTTCCAGTTCGTTCTGTCGTGACACATGTGCTCTTGCAAATCTCTTGCTTCCATGGCTTCGTCAACGCCGTCTCTCCAACTTCTTCTTGGTCGTCCTCTCTTTCTTCTTTCTGGAGGTATCCATTCCTACACTTTTCGTGACCATCTTGTCTCATTCATTCTTTTTGCATGTCCGAACCAAGTCAATTGCTTTCTCTCTATGTCGTCCACAATATCTCTCTCGATGTTCATGTCCCTTTTAATGTTCATATTTCTTATTCTCTCAAGTCTCGATCTCCGACAGCTCCTTCTCAAAAAATCCATCTCCGTGGCCAGTAGTTTTCTTCTATTAGTATTATTTAAATCCCACACTTCTGAACCATAAGTCAAAACACTCTTTACGATTGAGCTATATATGCGAAGTTTTGTTTCTCGCCTAATTTTTCTTTCCCACAGGACAGAGTTGAGTGCTCCAATGATTTGCCTACCTCTTATTATTCTTGTTTGAATTTCATCATTACTATTACCTTGCCTGTTGAAGATCACCCCTAAGTATTTAGCCTTGTCAACGTTTTTTATTGTTCCGTTTTCCAAGGGTAAATCGTCGTTGTCATTACTACTCACCGCTAAGTATTCACATTTATTTAAGTTAATTGTGAGACCAGCTAGTGTGTACTCTTCATTTAGTTTCCTCACCATATAGCTCAAATCCTGTTGGTCTTCTGCAACCACTATCTGATCGTCGGCGAAATAAAGAGTATATAGGGTGTCATCCCCCACCCGAAGGCCCATGTTCCAACACTTCCGTGCCCAGCCTTTCATGGATTGGTCTACGTATAGTTTGAATAAGGTGGGAGATAGACAACATCCTTGTCTTAGCCCCTTTGTTGTATTGAATGATTCAGATAGTGATGTTCCAATTTTAATAACCGCAGAATTCTGTTCATAGTAAAGTTGGACGGCCCGAATCAATGTTGGTCTAATCATGAGAGTTTCCATTGCTTCCCATAATTTCGATACTGGTACACTGTCATAAGCTTTTTCTAGGTCTATGAAAGCTATATGCGTCTCCCTGTTTCGCTGGGTTCGTTTTTCTAGGGCTATTTTTAGAGTGAAAAAGTTGTCTGTGGTGGATCTCCCTGCCCGGAAACCGGCTTGTTCTTCCGCTTGTTTATCCTTGATGTCTTCTTCTATTTCATTTCTAAGGATTCGGGAATATATTCTTCCTATTGTTGGGATTACCGCTATACCTCGGTAATTCTTAGGATCATTTTTTGAGCCTTTTTTGTGAATGGTTGATATATATGATGTTCTCCATTTGATCGGCGTTTCTTCCCCATTCAGGCATCGTTGAAACATATTCTTCAACATTCTTAAAAGTTTTTCGGGTCCATACCTTATGAATTCCGGGTGGATCCCTCCAGGTCCAGGGGATTTTTTTATTTTTGTGTCTTTCACAGCTTGTTGCACTTCTTTTAGTTGGAGATCTATAGGAGTTAGATTATTTATTTGGTGTTGTTTTCCTAGAAAATTTTCACGTCTCTCTTCCAAAAGGTCTTTAAAGTGGTGTACCCAGTCTTCATTTGTTATGCCCCCTAAGTTAGGTATTTGTTTTTTTTGATGTTTTTACCGACTTTATGGTCTTCCAGGCTTCTGAGCTTCGGGTTCCTCCTAATTGTTGTTCTATGTACTCACATTTTTTCTCCCAAGACTGATTCTTTCTCTTTAGGACTTCGTTTTTAACCTCCCTATTTGCTCTTTTGTATTTTTGTCTCGTCGCATCATCGTTCTTTTGAAGGAGTTTCTGGTAGAGTTGTTTCTTTTCTTTAATTTGTTGTTCTATTTTATCATCCCACCAGTCAGGTTTGTTATTCATCCGTATTTTTCCGACAGATTCGTCCGCAGCCTCAAGAATACAAGCGTTTATATGTTCGTACTCTTCTTCTATTGTTCGTTGAGTTTCGATTAGTTTTTGATCCAGTCTTCTAAGATATAAATATTTAGTACTTTCATGTTCAAAACTTTGTAAGTTATATTTTGTCGTTGTTAATCTATTCTCAGTGAGACTGCTGGTGGTCGATTGAAAAGATGTTAAAAAGGGAATGTGTATCTTTGCCACCAGTAAGCGGTGATCAGATCCACACTCGGCACCTCTTTTTACCCTAACGTCTTGTATCTTGATTTGGGAGTTTTGTCGGGCAATGAGATAGTCAATAATCGATTTTAGTCCTCTTGTCTGTTGGTACCAAGTGTATTTATGTATATCTTTGTGAGCGTAAAAGGTGTTAGTTATTCTCAAATCGAACTGCTCACAAAGATTCACTAATCTTTCACCATTGTCATTTATGATTTCTTCCCCGTGTCTGCCTACTACTCTACTATGTCTCTGTTTTCCGACCCGACCATTTAGGTCTCCTCCTATGATGACTTCATGACTGCGTGGAATTTGATCGATTATATCTCTGAGGGTATCTTCAAACATATCTTTAACGTGAGCTGTAGCATCGTTATTAGGAGCATACACACCGAGAATTGTCATAGTTCTTCCCCTTATTTGGATCGTCAGTTTAATTATGCGTTCGTTCATTGGTTCCCAAGATTTAATGTATTTTTTCAATTTTTTGTGGATTAGAATAGATACTCCAGCACGTGCTCTTTCGTGTTTTTCCACTCCAGTGTATAAATGTATAAAATCGTTGATGTTTTCGATTCCGCTTCCCTTCTTCTTTGTTTCCGAGAGGATTGCTATATCAATGTGACGTTGGATGAATTCCATGATAACTTCCTTCTGTTTATTTCTTATACCTTGTATATTCCATATACCTAAATTCACTGTCCATTTCCGTTGCTGTTTTCGTTTACTGTTATATCCGTCCGACATCCGAGGCGTATTTCTACTGGGTGTTTTAGCGTTTTTTTTGTGTTTTCCGAATGTAAGGTTGCTGGCCTTACGACTCAACCCCCATGCTTGGAGGGCCGTCCAGTTTTTGTTTCACGGTGGGTATTTTATTTCCCCACTACCCTCCGATACTGCTGGTTTGCAGAACCGGCGAGCTTCCCCCAATTCCAATGGGGACGCACCCGATGGAGGTAACTGGCAAATCCCCACACGGGGTTCTTTGATCTAATTGACAAATACAGACCGTTATAAATGATTCAGTGACGTCGGAGCTAAATCATTTCGTAAAATACGCTATGTTATGAAATTATTGTAAACGTCGACTAATGGAAATTTCTAATTCTTCAGCAACACTTTCATATACCAAATCAATATGCTCTTATGAGCGACCACTACAACTATATACATTCTGTCTCCAAAAAAGTACCGGGAATTGATCATTTACAAAGCCCGCTTAAAGGGATTGTCAAAGTTTTTATTATCGCTAAGTGGTCACGACTGTCCCCTATGCTGACGCGGAGTTTGAACGTCATCCGTCATTTAGTTTGTTTACAGTGCTCGATTTTGTCAGTTCATCTCAAGTGTGTTTAGCGATTTTAACAATGGATAAAAACATCGAACAAAGAATTTGTCTTAAATTTTGCATTGCAAATGGATTTTCGTGTGCCGAGTTGCTGAAAATGTTGTAGAGGGCTTACGGTGAATCGACTCTATCCAGAACATGTACAGAGTGGTACAGTGCATTCAAAAGCTGTCGAGATGTGATGGAAGATTTGCCTCGCTCTGGTCGGCCTCTAACGTCTTCAACTGAAGTTAACATCACTAAAGTGAATGAACTGGTAACTGAAAATCGTCATTTAAGTTAGAGAGACATAACCGCTGATCTTTCTATGTCTCACGAATTAATTCGTACCATTTTAACCGATTGTTTGGGCATGAAACGTGTTGCCACTCGACTAGTGCCGAAAGACATGAAGTTTCTTCAGAAACTCAATCGCGTAAAGGTCGCTGAAGACATACTAGAATGAGGTAATTCCGACCCCAAATTCATAAAAAGCATAGTAACTAGTGATGAGGCATGGGTATACGAGTTTGACATGCAAACCAATCATCAAGCTTCGGAATAGCACCTTCCATGAGCCAAAACCGAAAAGACCACGACAAAGTTGATCATGTTGACTGTTTTTTTTTATTATCGCCGTCTTGCCAGAAGGTCAGACGGCAAAGAAAGAATATTATCTGAGCGTTATGCGGCATTTGAGAGAAGAAATTCGTCGAAAAAGGCCAGATTTGTGGAAAGAAAACTCTTGGATTTTGCATCATGGCAACGCACCATCTCACAAGGCTATCATTGTGAACAAATTTCTGACTGAAAGCTCAACAAATACTATCGAACAACCACCGTATTCACCTGATATGGTTCCGGCCGACTTTTTTCTCTTTCCAGAACTCAAATTCACTTCGAGGCACCCGTTTTCAGTCGATAGAAAACATAAAAGAGCGAATTGTCTTCTCGTTCTTGGCCAGAACTGAAGTAGATTTCGGAAAATGCGTTTAAAAAAATGTTTTGGTAATTGGATTATTCGTTGGCATAAGTGTACTATTTCGGAAGGGGCCTACTTTGAAAGCGATACGATAAATTTGGATACATAATAAACATTTTGTGTTTTATTGACCAATTTCCGGTATTTTTTGGCAGAATGTATTGCTCTTCTTTTACCTTCCACGGAGCCAGTTTCTTGAAATTTTTTAATAATTCGATTGATAGTGCTTTCAAATGAATGATTGCGCAAACCGTAAGTATCACGTAATTTTCTAAAATCATTTTTCACTGAACTTCCATTTTCATAAAATAATTCAATTAATTTTAAAGCGTTGTTGTATTATGTACGACTCTATTTTTATAAATATCATACATTAAATTTCTGAAATGAGACTAGATTTAAGCAAATTCACAACGCCATCTATGTTTTATTCCAAAATTAACAAAACTGCTCAATGTGAATGACCCGTTATATTCGGCTTTCTCATCATCCGTTTCATATTACCTACATTAAAGTCTCTGTCAGCTAAGTTCCGCCAAGTTTTACAAATTCGGCAATTCTGTTCAACCTCGAAGCATATACTATATAAACATATTGCTGTGTGCATGCACTGTAATATTACCCCAGATTCTAAGCTTTTCTCTTTCCGAGTCGTTTACCCATTCTCGTACTCTTGCCCTAAATATACTCGCATCTGGTTGTGGAAATTTCATTTCCAAATTTGTTGTTTCCTGATATGCGAACGCTACACTGTTTTGATTTTCCAAGTTGTGGGATTTCATTTTAGACATTCCTACACTAATCTCGTTGTGATATTGCAGCCAGCGAAAACGTTGAAGGTAACCTGTGCAATACGCAGTTGTTAACCTCGACACGGCAGTGATAAAGGTTTGTCCAGTAAAAATATCAGAACTTTAAAATGAGGTACAATGATAACTACAAGTGAAAATCCGGTCATTTTTTATCAATTCGGGTCAAAGATATTCTTTACCATTAACATTAACACGATTTCCATCATCGTTTTCAAAAAAATAAATTCCTCTCAGTTCTTCAGTTCAACAACCGGTCCAAATTGTTACTTTCTGATGATGAAGAGGTAATTCCTGAATCACTTGAAGATTTTCATCGACCCAAATCATGCAGTTATGTTTGTTCACAAATCAATTAAATTAGAAGTGCCCTTCGTCAGAAATGTTTTTGTTTTACTAAAGTGCGGTGCAAAGGCCTTTTTTAACTTACAATTTCTAAGCGTGTGTTGAATCGTGTATGTTTCTGTAGTAAATTGTCACAATTTACCGAACACATCAATCTATAAGTTTCATTCATATATTAGTTTCAAAGTTCTTACATTCTTATTGGAATTGAATATCTATTTTCTATTTTGTCAGCTTAAGTTGTGAGTTAGCCTTTGCGGCCCTTACTCATATTGCCTTGATTGAACCCTTGTATGGGTACTGGTGATTTTTGGGGGCCTCTAGTTGACCCATGAAATTATTGACTTATTGCCAGTAGATTCTGTAGGTGGTTTTTTTTTAAAATAAAGTTTTGGTCGACTTTGGAGGTTAAAATGAAGATGGGGCGGGCCTTGGTTGGCCGGTAAGTGTGCGCACTGTATTACCAGCGCGAGGGAGGGGCTTGACAGTCGGGACCTGGGCCTAGCTGGCGGAGGTCGCGTCGTCTTGGCTGCTTTGCGTTTGTAATCCAGAAGGTTTTTGCTGTAGTTTGAATAGTGTGTTAATTTGTGCCTGGAGGAGGCACATCACTTGCTGCATTTGGGCTGTAAATCCGGCCATTGTGGAGGTTGGATCTGCAGGTGCTGGTGGAAACCGCTTTGGAGACGACGTCTTCGGGGCTGGTTTCCTGTTGGGGTTTTCGCTGCACCTGGAGTAGTTCGCTGTATGCGACTCCCCGCAGTTGCAGCATTTCGGCGGTTGGCTGGGGTCCAGTTTGCACTCACTGTTGCGGTGAAGACCCGCGTACTTTACACAAACTGAGATTGCTTCACATTGGGATGAAATATGTCCGTATTTGTGGCAGTTAAAACACTGGCGTGTTTTGGGTTTTCTTATTTATACCACTACTTGGATGGATTGCTGCTGGAAACGGCTTATTTTCAAGATGTTAGATTCGTCTGACGGGACCGTGATTTGGACTATCGCGATCGGCGTCTTCTGGCTGGTTTGCCATCTTATGATGCTGGTCGGGTGGAAACCCATGTTTGTCAGCTCTAGTCTGATTTCTTCGATCGGGATTCGGACCAAAGGTACGGCAGCGGTACAGCCATCGGTGTTATTTCACCATTGCTGGCGATGTACAGCAGGCGGTAAGTTGCTGCGGAAGCTTTGGTGGTGTGGCTGTTACAACGGGCTTGCAGTGGTAGAAGTAGCAGAAGCAGAATCTGAAGCTGACATAGACGTAGACGTAGAAATGGACGTCGAGGTAGCAATAGAAATAGATATAGGCGTCGACTTAGAAGCAGAAATAGACATGGACTTATAAGCAGAATAGACATGGACTTAGAAGCAGAATAGGCATGGACTTAGAAGCAGAATAGAACCCGTGCAATGGAACAACACATGGAATTACACAAAGAGCCTTGAGGTAAAGAAAACTTACCATGGTAGTAGGTACTAATGAAGAAGGGAGCACGCCATACTGCTAGTCGCCGACAGACAGATCACGAAATGGCCGGTTAATTGTCAGAGGCAGCGTTAGTCGTACCGAGACAAATGACAAGGTCGAAAAAGGGATTTTGGAAGGGATAGGGATGGCGGAATCTGCACAATGGTCGGCGTGTTTCCTGAAATGGATAAGAGAGCCATGCGGATATATGTTCTGATTATATGTCGCTATATGTAGATGCCTATGTAGATGTAACGTTCTGATTATATGCCGCCATGCGGATATAATCAGAACGTTACACAATATATATATATATATATATATATATATATATATATATATATATATATATATATATATATATATATATATATATATACACATACGGGGTGTCTAAGAGGATTTAGTCAATAAATGTGTTGGCAGATGTTAGTTATTAAAAAGATGCTTGATGTTAAAAGTGAAACTAAATCGAAACTAAATTCGAAAGAAAATTGTAATACTTTAAGACCAGTTGAAGATATCAGGTTCAAAATCGGGGTAGCTATGTTTTCAAAGGTAACAAATTCGAATTTGGTACTAGTAGTGACTGTGGCTGAAAAATCTGCAATCTGCAAAATGTGCCTTGAATACATCGAAAAAAAAACATTAGGATGTCAAAAATTCAACGGACTTTATTTATAACAGAAATTTAAAGTAATAGGTGTTGAAACTGTCCACCGTTTACCTGAATACACGTTCGCAGGCTCTTTGTTAAGTGACGTCTCACATTTGAGAAGATATTTTCTTCATTTCTAATAACATTGGCTGCTTGTTGAATTTTTTGTAAGAGTTTGTCTCGTGTATTGATTTCATCATGGTAAACTAAAGACTTTATATGACTCTACAAATAATAAATTTAACTGAGGTAGCCGATACTTGATGGAAATTCATTTTAAATAGATAAACACAGATTAATATCTAAAAATGTTCACTATATATATGAAATTGTATGTATGACAATTGTTTCGACACACAGTGCCTTTTTTAAATACAAACTATACTGTTAGTATAGTTTATTTGTTTATTTATCCACAAATAATAGTCTAACGGATTAATATATATCAGGGCTACCAAGAGAGCGAACTTTAAACAGGCGAAAAATGGTAGGGAACCAATTTTTCTTTATGGAGAACTCTTAAAACGGTAAATTTGCTAATTCTTGGGCAGTTTCAGGATTTTCCGCGACACTAACCAAAATATCCTCTTCTTGTTCTACCGTTATACGTTTCGGTCATCCACCAGGATTGTTGTAATAAAACGAATCTGTTTCGCATAACTGATTGAAAATTGTTTGAAAAATTTGTGGATCTGGGATGATTCTGGTTGGGTTGAACTCTTCATACCTTTTAACTGCAGCGCGATTATTGCATACACGCAGAGCATATCTCGTAAATCACGATTAGGAAACTAATTAAGTCTGGGAATTTTTTACAAATTATTTAATACCACCTCAAGATTGGAGAAACTTATTTCCACCTACGTTTAAAAGGAGAGATAGGAAACAATGACAGTTGTCATCGAGACGTAATAATTTTTACACAACATTCAAGGCACACTTTGTGAATTGCATATTTTTCAGCCATTGATAAGATGTGTAATGGCATATTCAAACACTAATATCTCGCAAACAGCGTGAGACACCGATATTGACCAAGGGTACCTTGTTTACGTGGAAATTATAACTCTTGTCTATTTTGAAGTCAAAATACTCCCAGCTTTATAGGGTAAAGAAATATAAGCGAGGTAATTCCTGACAAAGTAGGTAGCAAGCCAATTTGTCGCCTTCGGAAATCCAACTACCCCAATTGTGAACCTGATATCTTTCGGCTTCCACTTTGAAGCCATTTTCAAATGAATCTAGTTGATTTCCTCCGAGGTTTAAACAAGACTTAAACAAGAGAGACGACAGTCTTAGAGTTCCAAATATATTCTTATTTCTAAATTGCCCATCCGAAACCCTTCCAGTCAAACGTCCACCTGCCGTCATACCTTCACCCCTCAACCGAGCACGCCACCCACAACCCCACTTATTAAAACAGAGGTCGCGCCAACCACGTTCTTTTCTAGTTGTGAACTTTGGGGAGTAGGCAGATTGAGGCCTCGGAGTAAATCAACTAGATTCTCTTGAATCTCTTGAAAACTCTTGAAAATGGCTTCAAAGTGGAAGCCAAAACGTCAAGATTTTACAACTCTAAAACGCGGTTCTACCCGAGAACTTAGTAATCCATTCCTTACATTGGTACCGACATATGCCCTCTCGCCAAGAATAGGAGTCCCTCTCCACAATCAAACAACCCATATTTTCGCCTATTTCTCGTCGGATGGCTTATTCACCGAGTTTTTTTACTTCTTTGGACTGCGACTATTATATATATATATATATATATATATATATATATATATATATATATATATATATATATATATATATACGAAAGTAAAATGACAATCTCACTAAAATGCAAACTATTCATTAATTCTGTAATTCTATTTCACTCGTTTCGAAAAAATCATTTTTGATGCTTATTTAAGCCATCTCATATTCGTAGATGATATTGTTCTTTTTACACAACACCCGATGGATCTAGAAGTGTATACAAGAGTTCTGAGAGGCTGGAGAACCATTTGGCTGGAAAATAAACAACAAAAACAGAAACATTTCCATTTTGGGGAGGTAATATCAATGACGATGTGACAACAGGTGAACAAGAACAACCCTGAGCTGAATCCCATTTGATCATAAACGTCTACAAAAGAGATCGAAAGCACTGTGGAGTGCTACTATCATCAAATATATTTGATCTGAATGGTAAACGTAATTTCAGGACGGCAACAGTTCTTAGCAACGTAATTGTTTTTCTAGCAACATAATACTTGTATGGCAGTACCAGGTTGTATGACAGTTAATGATTCTTAATTTTGTTTTAAGAAATGGCGCTGGAAACAAGTGTCGATCCACAATCTGATCTTTTATGGTATTTACGACACTATCTTTTAAAACGTCATCGATTTTTAAACGATTTCGAGTTAGTGTCATATATTTTTTTTTGTGTCGCCTAACATGTCGAGTCGAGTAGAAACTTACGGTGACAATGTCCCAATGAAAGATGCTTATGAGCGCTGGTTTAGAGGATTCAAAAGTGATGATTTCGACTTGAAAGGCAAAGAACGCCCAGGTCAACCGAAATTTGAAGGTGCTGAATTGCAAGCATTGTTGGAAGACGACGATATGCTAACTCAACAAGTAGCAAAGAGGTTAAATGTTCGTCGCTGAACCATTTGTGATCGACTGCATGCCATGGGAAAGACCGAGAAAGCAGAAAAATAGGTATCACATTAGCTGAACGACAGACATATGAAAAAGTGAAAAACAGTGTGCGAAGTTTTGATTTCTCAGCATGAAAAAAATACTTTTTTGCATCGGAGCGTGACTGGAGGCGAACAATGGATATATGTCGAGAACCCAAAACGCAGAAATTATGAGTTGACCCAGGACAACAACATCGAACGCAAGAGCGAATCGCTTTGGAAAGAAGACAGTGCTGTGTATTTGCGTGTACCATGAACTTCTGAAACCAGATGTAACAGGTGTACAAACCAGGTGTAACAGTTAATACCGTGCGCTATCATCAATTTGAATCATGTATTGATCGGAAAGTGATCAGAATAGGCTACGAGACACGGAAAAGTGATTTTGCAGCACAGCACCCCATCACACACAGTGAAAGCGGTCAGAGACACCACTTGCCCCACCCGCCGTACTCACCAGATTTGGTCCTTTCCGACTTTCACTTGTTTTCATCGATGTCTCACGTCACTAATAATTACGGAGATGTTGAAAAATGGCTTGATGGCTGGATCACCTCAAAAGATGTACGTTTTTCTGGGAAGGAAGCAAAAATTCTCAAAATTGCCATAGGAATAAGAAAATGTGGAACTAGTGATGGCGCAAAATTTAATGATAGTTAAAAATAATTTTTAAAACAATAATTTTTCATAATTTTTCATAAGGATTGTTAATTCTGATCATTATATACATTCGAATTGAAAAACTGAAATACGCTAAATAGTTTAAGTAACCATTCAACATAAAGTTTCCAAATAATGATCTTCATATGAAATTCTCTGACAAACGGTCCACGTATAACATTTTATATTATTCAGCTTTCAGCAGCACTGTATTGGTATCGTTTCGAATCGACCAAGGAAAATTGGAAATGGAAAGCCTCTAGCGTATCTAAACTTTAAGAAAATACACATCCATATTTTGCCAAGAAATATGAGTTGTATATTTATGCAAAGTGCATTCTTTCCTAAAATCGCCGGATACAAAGAAAGGTTTTTTATCCGACAGGTTTTTGAAATGTGGGTCAACTGCACCAAGATTTTGTAGATAACTCACAGAAATGGAATTTCGATAAACACAGTATTGTCAACTAACATGTAAATTGCTTAATTTGGCATAGTGCCTTGCGTATATATGTTTTAAATTATTAAAACAATGATACCGTATAAACATTTATATATATGTTTCTAAATCATTCCGGGTGTCGATCCGTTGATCCTGTGAAGAGTCACGACGTTTCGCCAAAATCGCATTTGGCATTTTCAAGTGTTGTCCGCTTCGACTGAAAAGTCCAACTGTCCATGCACGGGTTGTCGTGTTCGCTTTTATAGCTGGCGTTATATTCGTCAGTTGGACGCTTCAGTCGAAGCGGACAACACTTGAAAATGCCGGATAATGCCGGGTGACGGATCGACACCCGGAATAATTTAGAAATATTATCTACCATCCGTAGAAATATTAGATGTAACATAGTTCCTTTTCCCATTCCCTTATGACTTTGTTCAGGACCAGGTTGAAGAGGAGTGGGGATAATCCATCTCCTTGGCTTACTCCGGTTTTAATCAGGAAGGGTTCGGAAATTTCTCCCATAAATTTCACTTTAGAGATTGTGTCGGTCAGTGTCTGCTTGATCAATCGTAGTGTTTTGGGGTCGAGTCCTTGTTCTTCTAGGATGTTGAACAGAGATTTTCAGTCAATGCAGTCGTATGCTTTCTTGAAGTCAACGAACGTGCAGATGTTTGGGACGTTCCTGATAGCTTTGTATTTCAGTATTGTTTTTATGTTAAAGATTTGTTCAGTGCATGAGCGACCAGGGCGAAAGCCTGCCTGGTACTCGCCAATTTTGTGTTCTAGTCATTCCTGTGTTCTCTGTAGAAGGCATGCTGAGAAGATTTTGTAAGTGACTTGTAATAAGGAGATTCCTCTGTAGTTGTTCACATCTGTTCTGTCTCGTTTCTTGTGCAGCGCTTGTATAAGAGCACATTTCCATTCATCTGGTAATTTTTCTGTTTGCCAGATGTTATTGATAATTTGCGTGAGTTTGGTCCGAGGTTTTTCAATAGTTCCGCGGTGATACCATCTTCACCGGATGTCCTGTTATTCTTCAGTTTTTGTATGTGTCTGTAAATCTCTTCCTGTGTTGGTGGTGGTGATTCTGAGTGGGCATAGATACAATTTTCCTTGGGGAATCTTGTGTCGCGTTAGGGGCAATTGAGGAGATCAGAGAAATAGTGTGCCAGCTCCTGACAATTCTCCTGATTGTTTAGCGCTAATCTCCCATTCCGCTTTCTGAAGCAAAGATTTTGTGGTGTATACCCGCGGATTTCTCTTGCGAAAGTCCTATAAAAATCTCTCGTGTTATAATTGCAGAAATTCTCCTCTATAGAGTCTAGTTGTTCTTTCATGTACTTCCTCTTAGTTTGTCTAATAACTTTGGCGATCTGTTTTCTAGCCTCGTTAAAAAGCTGTTGGCTTTCTGGGGATTTTTTACTGTTGTACTCCTGAAATGCTCGTTTGCGTCGCTGCAATGCACTTTCGCATTCCGAGTCCCACCACGGGTGTTTTGTGTTCTTTTTCAATGGGATCAGTTCCTGTGCTTTTTGTGTAATTTTTCCCATGTATCTGCCTGTTCCTTTTCCCATTCCTCTGTTATGTTGGATTTCTTGGGGTGAATTTTACTTTGATTCGTGTTAGGTAGTGGTCTGAGTCGATGTTTGTGCCCCTGCGGACTTGAACATCATGGATCTCCCTTTGTTGTGGGTGAGAGAGATCGCGATGTGGTCTATCTGGAATTCACCAATCTGTTGTATAGGCGATCTCCATGTTTTCTGTTTTCGTGGAGATGTTCTGAGGGATGTTGACGTGATCTTCAGGTTATTCTGTTGGCATAGTTCGATGAATCTTATGCCGTTCTTGTTGGTGAATTTGTGACCGGGGAATTTACCTACGGTTTTCTGATGGAGTTTTTCCCTACTGACTATATATATATATATATGTCGATCCGTTCATTCTGTAAAAAGTCACGATATTTCGCTAAAATCTCATTTGGCATTTTCAAGTCACACATCTTCGAGTGACTTAGGAAACCGTCGATGTAATTTTTGTCCTTTCCATTCTGCATGACTGTTCCTGCTATCAATACAGTTTTGTTTGTTGAAGTTTAGTGGGGTGAAACCCCGGTCCTCATTTGCAACCAATTTCATTAGCGCACTGTCTGAATAAATGAAGTTCTTTATCATCCTATTTTCTTGATTGAAACAGAGATTTTTTAGCGTTCACAGGCCTCTACCCCATAAGTTTCTTGGGATGTATAGTCTTTTCGTAGATGAGTTTGGATGCAGGAATTGGAACTTTGTTAATGTTCGGCGTGTCAACCTCTCAAGGTCAGTTTCTGGCCATTTAACAATGCCAAAAGAATATGTCAGAGTTGGCACTATCCAACCGTTGATCACTCTAGAGCTATGAGGTTTCCACTGTTCGGTTTGGTATTTAAAAGCTTTGTAAGTCTCTTTTGGTATATAGTGGAAAAGTCCTTCGTTAACTGCTTAAGATGAAGTTTTTGCTTTTGAAGTATTCTTAAATATTTGTAGGATTTTTCTGGTGCCAGTTGTTGTTATGTTACAGAATGTTGAATGTTGACTCTGAACCTTTCCGGTCTGTATGCTAATGGTAGAACATTTATCCAGTCCGAATGATATTCTGATATCCTTTACTAAATGTTTCGACCATTTTTGTCAAGCAGTTTAATTTTTCTCGAGTTTCTTCATATAATTTAGGCTCATCCATATATAGTAGATGAGAGAGCTTTCTTGCATTCCTCATGTTTACACAGTGTGTGGACAAAAGGACCAAATTGAAGAAAGGGAATCTTCCCTGAAAAATCCCTTTCTCTATATTTGTAGTAGCAATGCATTGCTGATCGACAAAAAGATTTGTTTTCTACTTCCCCATAAGACATCTGGGGGCTAATTTTATAGAAATTCAGAACTTCAACCAACCAATCGTGAGGGACACTATCGAATGCTTTCTTGTAGTCTATGTAGCAGATATTTAAGTTGCCTTTTCTTTTTGCGCTTACTATTATTATTATTATTATTATTATTTAAAACTATTTTAACTATTTAAATACCCACAATATTAAATATTGACAATAAATGCAAAAGTTTGGCAGTAACTAAATTTCCAAAGCGTCTTAATGTATTTGTTTTAATCATGGCCTATCTACTTTAAAAAGTGTTAAATTTCAAAAGAACAATTTAAAAGAGTGCAATGAATAATTAAACGCGGATATCTAGAAAACGGTAACTCGGAGCAACATTTGTAAAGTATACCTTATTTACGTAAAAAGGCGGACAAAATAATATTTTTATTAAAAATGGCATTACACTAAGGCGCAAAAAAGTTGTGATCTTTTAAACATAGAAAGGTGTTGTAGACAGCGCTCTCTAAAATCTACATACAAATTTTCGAGACATTATCTGAAAAATAGCCCCACTACCAAATTTCGTTCAAGAAAGACAGTGAAAGGTTAGCGGACACCCTGTATTTGGGGGGTTCTACTCGTATATATCCACGTTTATTCAGTCAGTACTTTATATGTGGTACTTAGGAGGTGTATTTCACGGTTGTTAGTTAAGCATGCTGCTCCCCTGGGCAATATTTTTGAATAAGCTTATTTTCGAACCGATTAAATCTTCATTATATTGTTTTGTTTGTTTTTTTGTTTCGTTTCAGTGTAGTTTCTTAACACCGTGGATGTATTCAAAAAATATCAGCAGGTTGTTTTGCACTTTTTCCCTCAAAGTTCATGGGACCCATGCATGGTGTCGGCAGACGTCCTTGTTTTTTTTCAGATGGTCAAAAACAGTCGATTTACCAATATTTGACGTATCTGTTATCTCACGTGGGTTCGTGTATCTTCGGCTATTATGTCATTTATTTCTTTGATATCGGTGTTTGATGGGAACAAAACCTCCGCCCCTGAAAGAACCAAACCACTTTTGCACCGTGATCTCCCCAAACAGAACCATTTCCGCTACAAATCTTGATTTTTGTTTGTGGCGCATTATTGGATTGGAGTATTGCCCTTTTTGAAATAAAAATAGCGTCATGTGGCGTAAATGCGTGTTATCGACGGACATTTTCAATTTAGATCAACTTAACTAACTGAACGCAAATTAAAGCAAATGTGAACGTAAACATTGTACATACTATAGTAATTAATAATAGGTAAATGAGCATTATTAATCCTACACACATTTTTGTTGATAAGCATTAAAAGAGCAACTAATGGAAATTCCCTACGAAGTTTGTGATCAACCCGATATAAATGGAATTTTGAAATACCCCCAGATTAAATATAAATTCCCTTTATTTCTTGTACTTAGTCATTTACATGTTGAAGTTTTTTTGCCTTTTTTTCTATTAACTTTATTATTACATGCTGTGTAAAAAGCGTATCGTTGTTAAATTTATCAGATAGAAAACGCAACGAAAAAAGTAGGTGTTAAGTCTTTTAACCCTTGGAGTGCCGTTTCTTGTAGAGTATAAAAACCTTTTTTGTTTTTAGTATCTTTACCACTGGCATATGTTGATAATCCAACATAAATTTTATTGTTATGTGAAAGGTGTTTTTAGAACAATTTTACGGAATGTATTTTCTAAAATTAGCTCTTATTCGGTTCACGATTTTTATTTGCCAGTTATTTTCCTGTAAATGTACATGGTGTATATAGAATAAAAAATTGCAAAGCATACCAAGAGAAATGAAACAACACACACACACATACACACACACATATACATATACATATATATATATACATATATATATATATATATATATATATATATATATATATATATATATATATATATATATATATATATATATATATATATATATATATATATATATGCCACAAGGTAGCGCAACGGAAATGTGGAGGGAAATATTACATAAATCTTTCACCCTTTCTCTACGTAGTGCCACCGATCGCCTTTACCCAACTGTCCACCATATGATGTCACGCGTGTCTCGGGACCGGTTTCTAGCCTTTCAGCTGTCATCAGCCAAGCTCCAGACGAACGCATGGAAAGCAGTTGGGAGAGACGATCGGGGCCAGGCCAGGTCAACTGGCCATTTGGGAGAGACGATCGGAGCCAGGACAGGTCAACTGGCCATTTTAATGACGAATAAATGGCCAGTTGAATGATGAATAAATATTTCTCTGCCACTCGGGATGCCTGCGGTATCCACTCCAGGATTGCCCTGGTCCATCTATCGTTTCAATTGCTTCACTCTTCCTTCTTTGATCATTATGTCACATACTTTGGTTTGTCCCATGATATATGCGCATGGCTTTTTGTCTCGTCTTGTAATGCCAAGCATACACCTTTCCATTCGGCACTGTGCTACCTGAAGTTTTTGAATTAAATGCGACATGAGTGTCCAGGTTTCACTTCCGTATGTCATAACGAGTAGGGCGTACGTATCGAAGACTTTTCTTTTCAGGCAAAGTGGGAGTCTGCTCTTAAACACTATGTTGAGCCTGCCAAATGCCTGGCAACCACATTAAACACACCGTTCCACCTCCCGAGCGGTATCCCCCTCCATTGAAATCCTCTGCCCAACACACACACACACACATATATATATATATATATATATATATATATATATATATATATATATATATATATATATATATATATATATATATATATATATATATATATATATATATATATATATCTTGATTTTTATGTTTGAATTTTTTTCTTTTTTGATCACGAATGTTGAGTTGTGGTAAAGTATTTTATTTTCATTTATTTGGAATTATCAATAATTTAACACTTCATTCAAATTGGTAGACACCTTTTGATTTAAATCAGTAAAAATGTGTCGTTAAACCCAAAAGGTGCGAGATAATACGAATTAAGGATCAAATTTATCAAATATCCATCCATATCTCCATAAACTTGAAAAAGACAGAAAAATGTCGAAACGTCGTTCCAATGTTGGGAAAGGTTTCCACGGTCGGTGATATTGGCAGTACTGGGGTAGAACCGCGTTTTCGGTTTGAAAAATCTTGACGTTTCAGCTTCCACTTTGTAAGAGGCCTTCTGCCCAGGGTTTACAACCAGAAAAAAAGTTTTTCTGGTTTTCTGGTTTCCGGAAAGTAATTCACATCAAATGACTAGACCGTTGAGACTATACTTTTTGGAAGGCATAAACAGATCAAAGGCATCAAAGTAAATTCGTTAGGCACAGTGTATTGAGCTAAAACTTTGACTGCGTTTAGACTACGTTGAAAAGCAAATCGATTTTTCTTTATAAACCGAATTTCAATTAAGGATCTGAGTTTTCACTGTACCTTTGTATATCGTGCCCTGTTCTGTTATTCTTTAATTAGATTATTTAGCAGACGAACAATTTCCGTTGTATTTCACCAAACCTAGCAACAGAAAAGCTGGAGATATATAAACCAAGCTAAACACGAAGTTAATGAAGCAAAAAATATCCTTTTCTTTGTCTAGAACAATATAATCTGCATAAAATAAAACTACTCTCACAGTTTTAATAATTAAATTTCAGTGGAACCTACTTTTCCTGGAACTGTTACTAAATCATTTTATTTTGGTATTTTTGCTGTAGGTAATCATTCTAGATTTTAGACATGATAATATAAAAAATATATAATATCTTTATAGAGTAGAGCCTGATATCCTCGGATACCTAAAACCTTGGATAGTAGCGAACCACAAGTGCGCCCCATAGTTTCGGTTTTAGGCATAAAATTAAAATAGGAGAATGAAAGATAAAAGTTTTTTTATATATAGGGTGATTTTCTAAGTGCATCCAAAGTTTAAATTCAAATAAAACAACCAAATAAAATGCCTTGAAACTATGTATTTTATGTGAAATAACATTCAATGGCATTAAAGTTTGAAAACAATCATCATATATGTGAAGGCATCCTGTTGGAACCACATCTCCTCTCCATTAACGTCATTTAAATTAGAAATTAAATAATCTACATAGTCGAATATCAAAGTCCAACTTCCTGCGAAAGTCGACGAAATGATAAATTTGGATCTTCATCAACACTGCCAGCAACAGGAGCGATATTCTTTTCGGAACGCACAGCTTTTTGTCTTGTTTTCTTTTGAATATCGAACAACATGAAATGCCTTCGGAATTTGTCGATAATTCGGCAAATACATCACGGAGTTCAAATTCACGAAGTGCTCTATAAGTTTGACGCACAGAGCACCGATTTTGATAATAAATTTCGACAATTTGCTATGATGTTAAACGTTCCATGATGATTTACCAGACTATTGAGATACAGATTTACAATCTTACGACGCAACTTACAGTTCGTTTGACAACGACCTCTATCGGAAGTTTGGATACGCTAGAAGTTACCCTTTATTATTTAATTAAAATTGTATACGTACCATAAAACCATTATATTGCTATTACTAAAATTAATTTTGCCTCACATAAAATGTTAATTATGTAGTAGCTATATAATTATATATATATATATATATATATATATATATATATATATATATATATATATATATATATATATATATATATTAAACGAACTTTGTGGATCAGACCTTGACGTGGTCTTTTGAGTAGGGCAGTGAAGTAAGGCGTTTGAGTAGGGCAATGAAGCTTTGAGCTATGCCGTCTGGAGTCTATGCTCCTGGGAGGGTCACCCCTGGCGGACATGTCAAGGCAGAGGCCTCAGACTAACATGATCCAAAATCTTCCAATCCGCATTGGACGAGCGTGGCAGATTGCGGTCCTTCAACATGGTATTTCAATATGTTGAAATATGAAAGTACAACCTCAAACACGGCCCTCATTCCCCGGAGGCCAAGGGGCAACCACCTACGGCAGCGGGAAAACCTGCCCCAAGGCAGAGGGTGCTAAGAATCACCGGGTTAGATCAGGCTGCTATTGGACTTTTGACATTGCAACGCTAAATATACGGACTGTTAAAATAGAGGCGCGATTTCAAGAACTGTTAATCGAACTTGACAACATACATTGGGATATTGAAGTGAAAAGTTAATCAAACTGGAACCAACTGGACACGTACTCTACACTCGAGGTACGGAAAATGGCCGATGTGGCGGAATTGAATTCCTCATCAACCGAAAGCTGAAGGACAGTGTGGTAAAATTTGAAAGTACATCCGACCGACTAGCCCAATGCGTCATTCAGCTGAATAAAAAGTTTAGGTTTCAAATCGTCCAAGCTTATGCACCAACTATAAGCCATAGGGATGAAGAAATTGAGGAATGTTATGATGATGTAGCCCAGGTTTTATACAAGGAAAAATGTAGGTACAAAATCCTGATGGGTGATTTTAATGCCAGAATTGGAACAACAAGAACTGACGAAAATGCAACTGGCCCACATAGAAATGGTGAGCGAGACAATAGAGGTGACAGATTGGTTGATTTTGCTGACGGACAAGAACTATATATTATGAATTCGTTCTATAAGAAAAATATCACCAGAAAATGGGCATGGAAAAGTCCATCTGGGCTCACAAGCGAAATTAACTACATCATGACCAACTATAAAACAATATTTACCAATTGTACTGTCCTTAACAATTTTAATGTTGGAAGTGACCACCGAATGGTATGAGCAAGGATTCGGATTGAGTGTCGAAAAGAGCCCGAAAGAATGGTAAGATCAAAGAAAGACAAGGTGGATTGTTGAAAACTGCTGGAGAGAGGAAGCGATTTTGAGATTACTTTGTCAAACCGGTTTGCTGCGTTACAAGATCCAGAGGAGGTGGAAATATAAGTTCAATATGAAGAAATCGTCAACAATGTACTTCAAATGACTGCTTCAATAGCACCAGAAGAAGAATGTCTCAAACAAACAAAAATCTCCAGTGAGACCATTGATTTAATGAAGAAACGGCGAGCAATGAGAAATGCAGGTAGTCCTTTTGGCAGGGTCGAGTACACTGAGCTCTGCAAAACTATAAGAAAACGTATCAGAGAGGACACGCGCCGATTCAACATGCAGCTAATGCAAACAACCCTGGAAAAAAATAGAGGAATTAACAAAGCTAAACAGAAGCTGAGAAACAAAAGAACGCTAATATATGCCTTAAAGCGTGAGGATGGCACAGTGTGCAGGACGCGTACCCAAATGTTAGAAATTGTCAGAAAATTTTATTCCCAGTTATATGAAGATCAGAACCAATCAAATACAACAATACCCACGGAAGAACAAATGCCAGATATCCTAGTGGAGGAAGTAACAAATGCTATAGAATCGATGAAAAACGGCAAGGCTCCAGGAAAGGACAGTGTAACTGTCGAAATGCTAAAAGCTGGTGGTCGGACGTTACATAAAACACTGGCAAAATTATACTCAAAATGCCTCAAAGAACAAAAAGTACATGACTTATGGAAAAATGCAGAAGTTATCATTTTACATAAAAAAGGAGCGCAGGAAGATTTAAAGAACTACCATCCAATAAACCTCCTATCAGTAATGTACAAAGTTTTCACTAAGATAATTTCTAAAAGAATATTAAAAAAACTGAATGACGCACAACCAACAGAACAAGCAGGATTCAGAAGTGGATTCAGTACAATGGATCACATCCAGGTTGTATAGCATGCCATAGAAAGGCACAACGAATACACCATGCCACTGTGATTGGCTTTTATCGACTACGAAAAAGCATTTGATTCCATCTCAAAGCATGCGATAATGGATGCACTGCTTAGCCAAGGTGTAGAGAGAGCCTATGTAAACCTATTAGAATCGATATATGATGGAGTTGCAGCCACAATTCACCTTGATGATCTGAAAGTGGAAATTAATGTAGAACGAGGTGTACGGCAGGGTGACGCAATATTGCCTATTTTTTTCTCGGCTGGCCTTAAAAAAGTATTCCGTAAACTAGATTGGGAACAGGATGGTATAAAGATCAACGGTGTAAACTTAAACCATCTTAGATTTGCAGATGATATTGTTCTCATTTCACAAGACCCAGAGGAGCTGCAAAGACGCATACAAGAACTGCAAAGGGCTGGCAAACCATTTGGCTTGAAAATAAACCTGAAAAAGAGTCAGGTTATGTTCAATAACTTCGCTCAGGACAGAAGAATTTCAGTTTTAGGTAGGGATTTGGAGATTGTGGACAGCTTTATATATCTTGGGCAGAGGATTTCAATGGAGGGGAATATCGTCCGGGAGGTGGAACGGCATGTTAAATGTGGCTGGCAGGCATTTGGTAGGCTCAACATAGTGTTTAAGAGCAGACTCCCACTTTGCCTGAAAAGAAAAGTCTTCGATCAGTGCGTTCTACCCGTTATGACATACGGAAGTGAAACCTGGACACTCACATCGCAATCAATTTAAAAACTTCGGATGGCACAGAGGGGAATGGAAAGATGTATGCTCGGCATTACAAGACGAGACAGAAAGTCCTGCGCATGGATCAGGGAACAAACAAAAGTCTGTGACATCATTGGAAGAGCAAAGGATTGAAATGGAGATGGGCAGGCCATATAGCGAGGCGATGAGACGACAGATGGACTAAGGCAATCCTGGAGTGGATACCGCTTGATCGCAAACGTCCGCGAAGAAGACCAAAAGCACGATGGATTGATGACATCGTTAAGTATATTGGACCCGAATTGCAGAGGAAAGCCCATGACCGTGAAAGTTGGAAGCATGCTGAAGAGGCCTTCATCCTGCAGTGGATCCATACGGGCTGATGATGATGATGATGATATATATATATAAAATATGCTTAGGAAAATAATATTATTAATAAAATATTATTTTAATTTTTATTGGGCGGAATTAACTAAGATCAAAACAGTTCGTCATCTTTAGCTACATATTTATTCATTTTCTGGCGGCAATGCATATGATGAAGATGGCTAAGCATGATCTTTAGTTTTGCTGAATTTGTTATTAGAAGTTGCCACTTTTGTATTTTCATTTATGTAAACTTAATTTGTAAATATTCCAAGGCTTCTGTGAAGGTGCGAGTAATTTTTATGCTATACCGTACTGGGTCATAATCCATTAACTCTTTTTTTAATAGAGGCGTCCATGTTGTTTGTTTTTGTTCACTTGCTCATACTCATCGTTATTCTCTTCTGCCTCTTCTGAAGACTATTTGACGCAATCTCCCCATTATTTGTTGGCGAACACCTCATGCTGTTACTTTATGTATTCAATCAATTCGTCTTCTGTCAGATTCTTCTCCTACTATTTGCCGCATTGGGTCAATAATCCATAGCAGCTGTGAGTTTATATCAGCGGCGTCGACAGAATTACTTATACTGATTTTCAAATTCTTCCAACATGATGTTTTTGTTTCGATTTATCCATTGCTCCTTCGGTAAATAGAATTTTACCAACAAGTGCGAATGACTCTTCAACCATTATGCGAATTATTTCTAAAATCACAATCACATTCTAACCCAGATACAAAACAAAACACAGAAAATCACATTTCCTGTCACAACTCGATGCAGAAAAAACATTTTCTTTCTGGCAAGCAAAATTACACAAGTTGGTTTTTCGCTTTTTAATGTCTCTCTCCTTCAATTCTTATCGAACCCATTATCCTTCTGGATCTTTCCTAATCCATGTAGTGCTTCAGAAATGGTAGATTGGGCAACATTTAATGCTTCTACCGATTGTTTCAATGTATGAGTTAAGTCTTCCAATTTTTTTTCGGACGCTCCTTGCTTTTTATATCCAAATCACCACTTATAAAGCGTTTAAACGAGTATGAGAAACAGTATGAGCTTTAACTAACAATCGATAACTTTCAGCAGCCGTTTTCTTCAAATGAAATAAGGTTAAACTTCCCCGTAAAACATATTTTTCTGGTACATAATTCAACTTATTCCAAACTATGAAAAACTATGTTTTTTACACAATGACAACTAATAACGAACTGGTGTTTGATGGCGTATGTTTACCTTCCAAAACGCTGTAAACATCATTAGAATGATGTCAATGGCATATACCTACAAATGTATTAGTAACGAAAACTTAGCAAAATCGACATTATTAACCCAAACACCTATTAGCATTAATTAGTCTTTTTAAGTTTTTATGCATAGATTTCTCTAAAATCAATATCCTAAAATTATATAATTTACATTTTGTTTTTGGTAATTTTCCATGGGTAATGATCTGTTATAGAATGGATTAGGTTTCAAGCCATATATCCGAAACAGTTTTGCCTATAAATACGTCATATGCATGAGATGTTTTAATTCAACGATGTTAATGACATAATAATTCTGCAGGTAATAATTTCATCAGCGCATAGTGGATTTACGAAATAGATTATAAATTTAATGTTGAATATTAATGCAAGTCTCCTTTTAATGTGAAAGTGGGTATAGTTTTAATCGCAAAATCATCCTAGGGGGCTCTCCTAAACCATATAGATTTATATTTAATATAATTTCAGTATGTTTGTGCTTTAAACTATAATCTTCTTTACGGCTTAGATTCAAAAACAATACCTGCAATTAAAGTTTGAAGCTGCAAAAGTTAATGTAAAATTAAACAGACATCCACAAGCAACGTGTATTACATGAATATTTCTTAGGGAAAGAATAAACTGGAAACTTAGTAATACCTTTTATACAGAGTGGTTCACGGGATATGGCAGTTTTTATAATGGGCAGTGCAAGTGGTTACGTAGACATTTAAATGATGTTGTAATCTATACTTAATGGCAATCTATACTTAAGGTCGAAGCAATAAAATTAAAACAAATCATCATCACCGAAATCGCAATTATTTGTGTGCTTTTTATTTTACTTTCCGAAGCACGAAATGGATAACCCTTTATTTCACCAACTATCGCGTCCAGGAAACTTTCCTGGCAATTAATCGATTGTTGTGACAAGCCGCACCACACCGCCTTGTTAAAAAATTGTTATTATCCAAATTATCAGTTCAGGCTAAAGTTATTCTGTAAGCCCTCTGTTAACCTTCCGTTTCTCCCTCTTCACTCCGGGACATCATCCTCGCTAAGCTTGCTTCACACCTTTAAATCTCTTAAGGATAAATTTAACCTCCCCCCTTTAGTCTGTTCAAAACACCCTCCATGGTCCTTTCATTCGATTCCTTTTGACTTTTCACTGCTTCAATTTGATAAACAATACACCTCAGTATATACTTTTAACCATCTCTTCCGTGCCATCCTGAATCTGAAACATCCTCTTCTCCTCACTAACATTATTTTTACAGATGGGTCTAAATCAAACTCCGCAGTGGAATCCGAGTTCGTCACAAGCTCCTCTACTCCCACTTTAGTCTCCAGCTATCGACTAAGCTCCCAGTCCAGTTGCTGACTGCAGAAAACCTAGCCATGGAAAAAAAACCGTTCATTTATATATACTCAACCTCCATATAAGTGGGTAGTTTGCTCGAACTCTGCTAACTCACTAAGATCACTAGGAAAAGGGTCAAATAAACATCCAATGACATCGTTTCGCTTGGACCTCATTGCAGACATTCTCGCTCTCGGCTCCTTTCACCGATTTATATGGGTCTCTAGTCACTGTGGCATTATGGGAAATGAGAGAGCGAATACTGAGGCTAAAATAGCCTCCGGTACGGGATTCCCTTGTCCCACTAGAGTATCGTCTGATCTTCACCCGTTTACTAAATCTCTTGTTAGAAAAGAGATACAAAATAGTTGGAACTTTTTGGAGGCACGTAAAAAATTAAGAGAAATTAAAACAGACTTCTACATCAACAACTTTTCGTCATTTCCTTCCAGAAGAATCTCCACAATTTGGTTCAGAATGAGAACTGGACACAGTGTTTTTACTCATTTATATATTTTGGGGTTTGAACCTCCTCCCATCTGCTCTCAATGCGGTGACCCCCAATCTATCCGACTTGTCCTTACAAAATGTCGTGCCTTCCTTAACACCATGACATGTCTCGACCTCTCAAACGATTTGCAATCACTCTTTCGATTAGATACCCTCGACTTTCTTCTCTCATACTTACATACAGAAATATTTATCATAGATTTGATATAGTGCATTACTTTTCCAACAATAACATCATTCTCCCTCCCTCCTCCTTGCTTTCAATCTTGAGTGCTCCTCTCAGTCTACTCCATTCTTACTGGCTTCAGCAACATCCCTCAACACTAGCTCTATCGCTTACATCTCCACTTTAAACACTAACAGCCGTCTTCATCAAAATATAATATGGTCGCTAAATGGTCCCTGTTACCGATGCGACCTTCCATTAAATCTTACTTTCTTACTTACTTACTATTCTGTTAGCATATTTGTTTAACATTAACACAATTTCCATCATCATATTCAAAAGAATAAAGTACTATCACTCTTTCAGCCCTAAAACCATACCAAACAGTCACTTTCTGAGAATGAAGAACTCTTGAATCACTTCAGAATTTACATTGACACCAGAAGTACGCTTCGTCGGAAAAGGGTTTTTTTCTAATTCTGGGTTCTAATTTCCACGCGCTATAGAATCGTGTATCTTTTATATTTACATTTCAAGCAGGGTTGCCGCTGTTACATTTCAAAGTTCTGACACTCTTATTGGAAAACTCTTTATCTAAAAGAAGAATCACTTTTTAAAATAATTAAAGCAATTAATTCAAAGGGCAACTTTTTTCATTTCAAGTTGAATGATAGAGACTTTTTACATATCACCAACATTTTTGATTGTATTATGTACCAGATTATGTAAAAGTCCTCTTAAGGTATGTTAATAAAAGGTGAGTGAGGGTGAAGCTTAAATATTAGAATGTGTCGAGGTTTATTAAATAAATTGCTTAACAAATAAGGAAAATGCTTGAACAAGATTACCTTGCGCAGATGTTATTAAAAATGGATTCTTTTACATGCTACGAAATTTTTGGTATTAAAATAGGGAATAATGCCCTACTGCCATGTAGGGTAACACAATTTCTTAATACCTTCCATATTAGAGTAAAGATACTATATAATACTTAGTTTTGGGTGGGCAATTAAAAAAAGTCCTTAGTTATAAATGACTTATATATATAAACTTGACTAAGATAAAAAATCGGGAGTTGTCGATAAACTAAGAGTGCGTGATAACTGTCTAATGGAGGTCGGTTTTTTTTTGTCTCGTTAAATTTATGACCCTTTCAATAATTGGGGTATTTCCGACGTCTAGCTGTGTGTTTTTTAATTTCAGAAATCATTGAGAGATCTGCACATTAGACCTATGTATATATATATATATATATATATATATATATATATATATATATATATATATATATATATATATATAATTCGGAATTCGGTGGCCACCTTAACTCGGTTATGCCATCCTCTTCAAGAAAATTTTGTTTTACTGCTATTCGATGAGAAGGTGCGTTGTCATCCATGAAAATAAATATGTCGCTCACTGCGCTTCGGAGCAGATGTACAACAAGATTTAAAACTTCCTCGATGTGCACAGCACCAGTGACTCTTAGGTGTCTGTATACCTCTCATAATACCACTTCAAAACATCACGCTCCCACTTTCAAATGGGATACGTGGTTGAGCTGTTTCTAGTTGGGCTTGTCGACCTGGAACTTTCCAAACTAATGTTCTTCGTGAATCAGAAACCAAGGCAATTCTCGGCATTTTTTTATTGAAGGACTAATTTGGCAACACTTAGGTCTTCTGCGATGCAAATTTACCGCTTTCGGTCTGCGTGCTATCGTTTGTCGTGAAACATTTACCCCCTCAAGCCTAACAAGCTCTCTTGATATACAACATTTATATTCCAGACGATCTCTTCGAGCTAACGTTGATATCTGACGGTCTTGTGTAGCTGTTGTACATCGTTTTCTACTACTTCTGGGCCGATCCTTTACGTCATTTGTATCTTGAAATTTTTTATGAATTTACATCATATATATATATATATATATATATATATATATATATATATATATATATATATATATATATATATATATATATCATCATCATCATCATCATCAGCCCGCATCGATCCACTGCAGGATGAAGGCCTCTTCAGCATGCTTCCAACCTTCACGGTCCTGGGCTTTCCTCTGCCACTCGGGTCCAATATACATCCTCTGCCACTCGGGTCCAATGTCATCAATCCATCGTGCTTTCGGTCTTCTTCGCGGACGTTTGCGATCAAGCGGTATCCACTCCAGGATTGCCTTGGTCCATCTGTCGTCCCATCGCCTCGCTATATGGCCTGCCCATCTCCATTTCAACTGTTTTACTCTTCCAATGATGTCACAGACTTTTGTTTGTTCCCTGATCCATGGGCAGGACTTTCTGTCTCGTCTTGTAATGCCAAGCATACATCTTTCCATTCCCCTCTGTGCCACCCGAAGTTTTTGAATTGATTGCGATGTGAGTGTCCAGGTTTCACTTCCGTATGTCATAACGGGTAGAACGCACTGATCGAATACTTTTCTTTTCAGGCAAAGTGGGAGTCTGCTCTTAAACACTATGTTGAGCCTACCAAATGCCTGCCAGCCACATTTAACACGCCGTTCCACCTCCCGGGCGGCATTCCCCTCCATGGAAATCTTCTGCCCAAGATATATAAAGCTGTCAACAATCTCCAAATCCCTTCCTAAAACTGAAATTCTTCCGTCCTGAGCGAAGTTATTGAACATAACCTGACTCTTCCTCAGGTTTATTTTCAAGCCAAATGGTTCGCCAGCCCTTTGCAGTTCTTGTATGCGTCTTTGCAGCTCCTCTGGGTCTTGTGAAATGAGAATAATATCATCTGCAAATCTAAGATGGTTTAAGTTTGCACCATTGATCTTTACACCATCCTGTTCCCAATCCATTTTACGGAATACTTCTTCAAGGCCAGCCGAGAAAAGAATAGGCGATATTGCGTCACCCTGCCGTACACCTCGTTTTATATTAATTCCCACTTCAAGATCATCAAGGTGAATTGTGGCTGTAGCTCCATCATATATCGATTCTAATAGGTTTACATAGGCTCTCTCTACACCTTGGCTAAGCAGTGCATCCATTATAGCATGCTTTGAGATGGAATCAAATGCTTTTTCGTAGTCGATAAAAGCCAAGCACAGTGGCATGGTGTATTCGTTGTGCCTTTCTATTACCTGCTGTACAACCTGGATGTGATCCATTGTACTGAATCCACTTCTGAATCCTGCTTGTTCTCTTGATTGTGCGTCATTCAGTTTTTTTAATATTCTTTTAGAAATTATCTTAGTGAAAACTTTGTACATCACTGATAGGAGGCTTATTGGACGGTAATTCTTTAAATCTTCCTTTGCTCCTTTTTTATGTAAAAGGATCACTTCTGCATTTTTCCATAAGTCCGGTACTTTTTGTTCTTTGAGGCATTTTGAGTATAATTTTGCCAGTGTTTTATGTAACGTCCGAACACCAGCTTTTAGCATTTCGACAGTTACACTATCCTTTCCTGGAGTCTTGCCATTCTTCATCAATTCTATAGCATTTGTTACTTCCTCCACTAGGATATCTGGCATTATATATTGTTCTTCCGTGGGTATTGCTGTCCCTGACTGGCTCTGATCTTCATATAACTGGGAATAAAACCTTCTGACAATCTCTAACATTTGGGTACGCGTCCTGCATACTGTGCCATCCTCACGCTTTAAAGCATATATTTGCGTTCTTTTGTTTCTCAGCTTCTGTTTAGCTTTGTTAATTCCTTTGTTTTCTTCCAGGGTTTTTTGCACTAGCTGCATATTGAATCGGCGCGTGTCCTCTCTGATACGTTTTCTTATAGTTTTGCAGAGCTCAGTGTACTCGACCCTGCCAAAAGGACTGCCTGCATTTCTCATTGCTCGCCGTTTCTTCATTAAATCAATGGTCTCACTGGAGATTTTTGTTTGTTTAAGACATTTTTCCTCTGGTGCTATTGAAGCAGCCGTTTGAAGTACATTGTTGGCGATTTCTTCATATTGAACTGATATTTCCACGTCCTCTGGATCTTGTAACGCAGCAAACCGGTTTGACAAAGCAATCTCAAAATCGCTTCCTCTCTCCAGCAGTTTTCCAGAATCCACCTTGCCCTTCTTTGATCTTACCATTCTTTCGCGCTCTTTTCGACAGTCAATCCGAACCCTTGCTCGTACCATTCGGTGGTCACTTCCAACATTAAAATTGTTAAGGACAGTACAATTGGTAAATATTGTTTTATCGTTGGTCATGATGTAGTCAATTTCGCTTGTGAGCCCAGATGGACTTTTCCATGTCCATTTTCTGCTGATATTTTTCTTATAGAATGAATTCATAATATATAGTTCTTGTCCTTCAGCAAAATCAACTAATCTGTCACCTCTATTTTCTCGCTCACCAGTTCCATATGGGCCAGTTGCATTTTCGTCTGTTCTTGTTGTTCCAATTCTGGCATTAAAATCACCCATTAGGATTTTGTACCTACATTTCTCCTTGTATAAAAGCTGGGCCACATCATCATAAAATTCTTCAATTTCCTCATCTTTATGGCTTATAGTTGGTGCATAAGCTTGGACGATTTGAAGCCTAAACTTTTTATTCAGCTGAATGACGCATTGGGCTAATCGGTCGGATGTACTTTCAAATTTTACCACACTGTCCTTCAGCTTTCGATTGATGAGGAATCCAATTCCGCCACATCGGCCATTTTCCGTACCTCGAGTGTAGAGTACGTGTCCAGTTGGTTCCAGTTTGATTAACTCTTCACCCTTCCTTCGTGTTTCACAGAGCCCAATAATATCCCAATGTATGTTGTCAAGTTCGATTAACAGTTCTTGCAATCGGGCCTCTGTTTTCATAGTCCGTATATTTAACGTTGCAATGTCAAAAGTCCAATGGCAGCCTGATCTAACCCGGTGATTCTTAGCACCCTCTGCCTTGGGGCAGGTCTTCCCGCTGCCGTAGGTAGTTGCCCCTTGGCCTCCGGGGAATGAGGGCCGTGTTTGAGGTTGTACTGTCATATTTCAACATATTGAAATACCATGTTGAAGGTATGGACCGTAATCTGCCACGCTGGTCCAATGCGGGTTGGCAGATTTTGGATCATGTTAGTCTGAGGCCTCCGCTTTGACCTGTCCGCCAGGGGTGACCCTCCCAGGAGCATAGACTCCAGACGGCATAGCTCAATGCTTCATTGCCCTACTCAAACCCCTTTACCACGTCAAGGTCTGATCCACAAAGGGGATATATATATATATATATATATATATATATATATATATATATATATATATATATATATATATATATAATAGGTATTACATAACACTATTACATAATCAAATCAATTTTACTTAATTTGGTTTAATTATTATCATTGTTACTATGTTTCACCAAGAGCCAACCGTTCGGAAAATCGGGACTAAAGTAAAAAACTTTTAAAAATTTGCTATAATAAATAATATAATATGCTAATATTAACTGACCTTTAAACATTTTGTTTACAATTTAACCAGTGCATTTTATTGCTGCTTATCTTCTTAAAGAATATATATCCTCCTAACGGTTCTTATTTCAGAAAGGAAGAAAATAACAGTCTAATTTTATACACGCTTTCGCTTAACGAGTCTGATAAAATATGTATTTATTTTGTTAATAGAGCAAAAGTTAGTCCGTGTCCCACATTATAAATGGGAATCATGCGTCGCGCTAGAAACGGTACTGCGGAAGAAAGACGTTAAATTTTGCAATTGAGAAGCTAAAAAAATTTTGTGGATTCATTAGAAATGCAAATAATGATCACCTCTTGTGATAGCTAAAGTTTTGAAACAATCATATGTGACCCAAAAATAACCAGAAAAGGGTAAAAAAAAATGAGTAAAAAAAAAAAATCGTATCATAATAAAAAAAACCTTGATCCAAGAATCAGCACAGTTGACAACAGGAGAATCTATACTGAGTAACCAGGAAAGTTGTGTTTTTAAGACAGAATATAAAGCAGCGGTTAGAATTTAAACAAATTTAAAATAAAATTAAAATTAATTGATTTCGTTTTGTTGGTAAATTGTATGTGAGAAGACGTATTAATGAAGAATTCAATTCATGTGTCACTTTGGGTTCAGTGAAGTATGATGTTTATAATACCAATATATGTATTATAACGTATATATTTATATAACGGAATAGATCCAATATTTTGGATAAAAGAAAATATGACAAAAGAAATTTACTTAGGAATCATGCTGAAATCTAATCGATCCTACCGATCTAAGCTTTTTCGGAATTTGGAGAACCTGTAATGTCATCATCAATGTTTTTCGTCTTCAATATTTCATATTTAATCTTTCCTTCGGTCACTGGTTTGAAAAATGTGTGCTTATAGCGAGAGTCTAAGTAAGAGGATATAGCAAATAAATTGTTCTCTTCCAAAACAGAAAATTTAGCAGAAACTTTTCAGTTTTTAGAGTCAGGACTGCCAGTCGAATTGGATCAGAATGCTGTGATCTTGTTAAATGGTCATCCAGTTTTTTCATAAGCATTTGAATTATTGGAATCACAAATGATGAGGGTCTGGGAGCTGCATAGTTGCACTGGGGCTTCTTCAAAGGGTTTCAGTAGCTCAACACACTATGATTTTCTTCTCTTCTGACAAAATTGGGTCAATGTCACTGTCGTTATTGTAAAAACTTAACGCATCTTTTACCTTTAAAATTCACTAACACATGTAAAAGGTACGGTTCCATCACGTTACACAATCTTCGAACACTCTGAACTGCGGTTGATTCAGTTTCTCTTGAACTTTTTGCAATTGTATTTGAGCAATCGTGGATTGGTTAAAATTAGTCGACATTTTCTTACATTTTTATCTGATGTTTTTTATGTTTTCCTGCGATTGTAAACAACTTCAAGTTTCATCTTGTGGACTGTACAGTCCAAGTCATTTAATACTGCTATTTGCATAGCTCTTTTCATGTTGGAGCCTTCGTCTCTAATCATGCAACGCACTTCGAATTTGCATTATTAGTAGTATGCCACTTTTTTCCTTTTGAATTACTTCCTCTAAGGAAAGCTGTTTTTTGCTTCTTGCAGTGGAGTAACGTATAAATATATTATAACTTGTTTTGCAAAGTAGAAACTGCTAAAAAAAAGGTTTAAAAAATCAAAACTACTGGATCCACATTTTTTTTATATAGTACAAAATATCAATTTTTTTGAGGCAGTTGCGGTAGAAGCTCCTCTTTAATTTTAATTAATTTCAAGAAGTAGCTTATTCGAGAACCAATTTGTGAAAGAAAAATACCATACTTAATTATGTCCGGATCATACCTATTACCGACCGTACCGTTCCTAAGGTATGATAGAGCGGGACTAGTTGATCATTGGGGCAACTTGTGCAATCGAAATATCTCGAAAACTAAGCAACCTAAAACCAATGCCAATTGATGTCCGGTGTTCCGATAAAATAAGAGAACGCTTTATTTTTTTGGCGTAAAAAAATATTACAGATCATCATAATTTTTCTACTATACATCTTATAAAAACACTTAATAAGGACCACGTAAGTATTTAAAGATTACTTAATTGTTCTTTCGATTATAGATGGTTATTTATTTTTAACTCTTATGATTTTTTATAACCTAATTTTTTTTTTTGTTGCCTCAACTCGGGCTAGTTGAGCAAGGCGCGTTCAATGCTTGAACCCCGCCCTTTGCGCTCTCGTATGTGTTCTTGTAGCTCATCTGGGTCTTGTGAAAGGAGAACGATATCATCCGCGAATCTAAGATGGCTTAGATATGCACCATTGATTTTTATTCCCTGCTGTTCCCAATCTAGATTACGAAATACCTGTTCAAGACAGGCTAAGAAATGAACAGGCGATATTGAGTCACCCTGCCCTACACCACTTTCTACGTTGATTTTAACTTCAAAATCATCCATGTGCACTGTAGCTGTACAATTCTTGTCCTTCAGCAAAATCAACCAATCTGTCACCTCTATTGCCCCGCTCGCCATTTCCATATGGGCCAATTGCAGTTTCACTAGTTCTTGCTTTTCCAATTCTAGCATTAAAATAAAATCTCCCATCAGGGTTTTGTACCTGCAATTCCCGCTATCTAGAAGCTCTCATAAAATACCTCAATTTCCTCATCGCCATGGCTTATAATTGGTGCATAAGCTTGGACGATTTGAAGTTTAAACTTTTTATTCAACTGAATGACGCATAGGACTAGTCGGTCAGATATACTTTCAAATTTGACGACACTATCCTTCAACTTTTTGTTAATGAGGAATCTAATTCCACCACTTCACCCATTCCCGTACCCCGAGTGTAGAGTACGTGACCAGTTGTTTTAGTTTGATTAGCTCTTCGCCTTTTATATATCATCATCATCATCAGCCCGTATCGATCCACTGCAGGATGAAGGCCTCTTCAGCATGCTTCCAACCTTCACGGTCCTGGGCTTTCCTCTGCCACTCGGGTCCAATATACTTAACGATGTCATCAATCCATCGTGCTTTCGGTCTTCTTCGCGGACGTTTGCGATCAAGCGGTATCCACTCCAGGATTGCCTTGGTCCATCTGTCGTCCCATAGCCTTGCTATATGGTCTGCCCATCTCCATTTCAACTGTTTTACTCTTCCAATGATGTCACAGACTTTTGTTTGTTCCCTGATCCATGCGCAGGACTTTCTGTCTCGCCTTGTAATGCCAAGCATACATCTTTCCATTCCCCTCTGTGCCACCCGAAGTTTTTGAATTGATTGCGATGTGAGTGTCCAGGTTTCACTTCCGTATGTCATAACGGGTAGAACGCACTGATCGAATACTTCTCTTTTCAGGCAAAGTGGGAGTCTGCTCTTAAACACTATGTTGAGCCTACCAAATGCCTGCCAGCCACATTTAACACGCCGTTCCACCTCCCGGGCGGTATTCCCCTCCATGGAAATCCTCTGCCCAAGATATATAAAGCTGTCCACAATCTCGAAATCCCTTCCTAAAACTGAAATTCTTCTGTCCTGAGCGAAGTTATTGAACATAACCTGACTCTTTTTCAGGTTTATTTTCAAGCCAAATGGTTCGCCAGCCCTTTGCAGTTCTTGTATGCGTCTTTGCAGCTCCTCTGGGTCTTGTGAAATGAGAATAATATCATCTGCAAATCTAAGATGGTTTAAGTTTGCACCATTGATCTTTACCCCATCCTGTTCCCAATCCAGTTTACGGAATACTTCTTCAAGGCCAGCCGAGAAAAGAAAAGGCGATATTGCGTCACCCTGCCGTACACCTCGTTCTATATTAATTCCCACTTCAAGATCATCAAGGTGAATTGTGGCTGTAGCTCCATCATATATCGATTCTAATAGGTTTAGATAGGCTCTCTCTACACCTTGGCTAAGCAGTGCATCCATTATCGCATGCTTTGAGATGGAATCAAATGCTTTTTCGTAGTCGATAAAAGCCAAGCACAGTGGCATGGTGTATTGGTTGTGCCTTTCTATGACCTGCTGTACAACCTGGATGTGATCCATTGTACTGAATCCACTTCTGAATCCTGCTTGTTCTCTTGGTTGTGCGTCATTCAGTTTTTTTAATATTCTTTTAGAAATTATCTTAGTGAAAACTTTGTACATCACTGATAGGAGGCTTATTGGACGGTAGTTCTTTAAATCTTCCTGTGCTCCTTTTTTTATGTAAAAGGATCACTTCTGCATTTTTCCATAAGTCAGGTACTTTTTGTTCTTTGAGGCATTTTGAGTATAATTTTGCCAGTGTTTTATGTAACGTCCGACCACCAGCTTTTAACATTTCGACACTTACACTATCCTTTCCTGGAGCCTTGCCGTTCTTCATCAATTCTATAGCATTTGTTACTTCCTCCACTAGGATATCTGGTACTATATATTGTTCTTCCGTGGGTATTGCTGTCCCTGACTGGCTCTGATCTTCATATAACTGGGAATAAAACCTTCTGACAATCTCTAACATTTGGGTACGCGTCTTGCACACTGTGCTATCCTCACGCTTTAAAGCATATATTTGCGTTCTTTTGTTTTGTTTATATATATATATATATATATATATATATATATATATATATATATATATATATAAATAGAACATACTTTAGTTTTAGAATTAAATTGAATTATCTACTGATGATGCTGATATGGTTAACGAGACGCGCGTCGAAAAATTAAATGAAGTAATTTGTTTAGCTGTAAATCTCTTCGAATTTATAATAGGTGACAAATTTAGTTCAAATTTAGGATCGAAGATAATAATCAAATTCCTTATTGTACATATTTATAGACGTTACGTTGGCAATAATTAAATATAAAATTCCTTAATTTATTAGAAAAATTATATATAGAAATTTTACTGGTTTGACTTTTTATTAATAAACATAATTTTAGTAAAATTTTCAAAACATATCATACAATTATAATATCAATGGTAGAATCTACATGAAATTGAGGAATTAATTCATTTATATATTTTATGTGGAGTATACCTAATAAATATTTTACTTAATAATATCACTGAGCGAACTGAAGTAACCAAAATCCTTAAACTGCATAAGAAAATTTATTGAGACTAATTTCTCTCTCAGAAAAGGTCTTAGCACTTTCCACAATTGCGTGGAAAGTTCATTGTTAAATGTTTTAGAGTTGAACTGATTCAAGTTAGAACTTTTGGTAATTTCAATTTTCGGTACTCTCGTTGTTTGAAAATTGAATTCAATCTTTCACGTGTTTTTAGAGATGTCACACACCACTTGGGGATTAAGTTTCGAGTGAGAAGTTTCCTACATTATTACGCTGTTTCAATTAAAACTTTACGTGCCATCTCATGTCGTATACGTTAATTATCTGTCAACGGGTAAACGAATGAATTTATTGTGAAGTATGTTGTTCCACGTGGAAAAAAAAAACAACAAAAACATTAAACAAGGAAGTTTAACGTAAGTGGAATTAGAGTTGAACATTCATCAACAAAAAATGTCGGTTTTCGAACTGAAAGTTCAATATAATTTTAGAGGTATTCCCAAAGTAAAGGTGTCAGCAACTTTTCTTAAAGTTATAATTTTAAGATTACAACTTACAAATTTACTTATAGGGTGCAAATCAATGGCCACCATAAAATGGGTATTTAAAGACACCAATATCGTTTTTTTGTTTATACTCTTAAAAAGCGCAAACTTATTTATAAAGTAAAGCAATGGCAAAACTTCATTCTTAACACAGATCTGCATATAATTGATTAGCATTTATGTTATATATTAAGTATTCAACTTGATTCCCCGCCTTAATTCTTATCTTGACATTTTTTATCAACAAAGTAATATGAACTTAATCTTCGAAGCAGTCACCATTACTTTCTATTCATTTTGTTTTGAAAAAATTGGTGGATTTTATATTATAAATCCATTGAGGTTTTTTCAGCTTCATCAAGATATCTGAAGCGTCTATCAACCAGGTGATCGGAAGAGGTGAAAATTTGAAAAGACTAAGTCTGGAGAATACGCCGGGTGCGATAAAATCTCCCTGGCCATTTCAGTGAATTTTTCAGAAACGTTTTTGCTTTATGCAGCCGTGCGTTTTCTTGGAGCAAAATTACATCCCCTCTTCTCTTTACAGTATAAGGCATTTTATCTTGCAGAGCGTTAATCATCATCTGTTGCATAATAGACTAAAGAAATATTTCCATAAACTATTTGAGTTTCTCTTACTCTTAAAAAACTCCCTACGAACTTTCCACATCCCCATACATTCGAGCCGGTCACGTTGGTGCGGCGGTAAGAGCGCCTGCTTTGCCGAATCCGCGCTGGAGCGATAGCTGGTTCGATTCCAGCGCTCGGATGGTTATTTTTCTTTCTTCTGTCCGTTTATCTTTCCTAAATGTTTGTGATTGTTTCTAGGCAAGAGTGTAAAATCCGACTACGAATTACCCCTCAGTCACGCCAGTTAAAGGCTGGGTAAGGCCGGATGCCTTCTGAGAAGTGTTCTACGTTGGTCACTCGCCAGTCGGTAGGTTTCCTGATAGACTTATGGGTAGGCACATAACCAAGGGTTTATAGCCCGAGGGGGGTGCTGGCCTGGGTTTGTCGGAAGCTGATGACCGTGGTTCGGAACCCACGTTAAGCTGTAGGTCCAGTCGCTAAATAGCCTAGTTGCTGATGCGCCTCTAACCCAAACACTTTACTTTACTTTACATACATTCGAGATTTCGTGCTATATAAAACGTATACTGACAATATATCTAGAGTAGATTAAATCAGTTATATTAAAATAATAATTCATAATTAGTGGAACCATATTCTAAGGTTTGGTGTACAACATTATACTGTTTCAAAAAAGGATTCAAAACATAAATTAAATTAAGTAAAAAATGGACGAACTGATGGTTTTATGCCACTAATATAAAAAAAAAATATTTATCTCATCATTCGATGGTCGGAACAGTGCTATAGGCATTCCCTTTCCTTTCGTTTTTAATAAACTTTCTGCTACTGCTTTAGTGAAGGTGTAAATGTTTGGCCATCTATCGGTTAGTGTGCAAATTAAAATATATATCATACTTGAAGATAGTGCATAACAGAAAAGATAAGGCTTGGTATTATTTGTACTGATAAATAGGAAATAATTAAACTCGAAGAGATTTACCACTAAACACCAAATGACTTTTTGAAGCTTCTCGACACACGATTCGCTAACCATGTTAGCATCATCAGAAGATAATTTAATCTAATTATCTCCTGATGATGGTTAGCAAAACATGCGTCGAGAGGTTTCAAAAAGTGATTTGGTGTTTAGTGGTAAATCTCTTCGAGTTTAGCGTTTCACACCGAAGGTTCCAATAGAAGAATTGAGGAAATAATTACATAAAAAAATTGCACATTATATAATATTCAGTTCAATCTCAATCTAAAACCAGTAATTAAACAAAAAAAAATGCACAAAGGGATACACATCTATGGACTTTTATTGTCGCTTGGGCGTACTTATGATTAATGAGTTTCTTTTGGCAATAAAAATTCATTTTTGTTTGATCTTTCGTGCATGCATTCTTTTTGTGTTAGTTTGAATAAAACTCGAGGCTAAAAAGGACGAAATTAATGATTTTGTCTGGATGAAAAAATATTTATAATTTGAGGGAAGAAAAAAAAACGAAAAACCTACCTACATCATTAATTTTAAAAATGCTGGATATGATATATTTTATGTACTCATTTATATATATATATATATATATATATATATATATATATATATATATATATATATATATATATATATATTATTACTATTCACTATATATATATTACTATATATATATTATTATTACTATTCACGTATGGGCCCTGGTGGACCACGCGAAGTACAATTAGAGGCGTTTGTTGTTGTTAGCCTTCCTTTGAGCCCATATTAATATCATTCTTTCGCTATGAGCTTTTTTCCTTTCGTCAGACCAAGTAGTTCCAGTCTTCCCGCATTTTTCTCTCTGGCCTACCTTCCAAACGTTAACCTTGTGTCTGAAACAGCCTCTATCCTGAATTTCACTTTGTGTAATATTTGCTGATCTTAGGTCCTCTTTAATTGCAGCAATCCATTTAATTATTTCTACTTTAGCTCTACTCCTGTTTTCATAAAATTCGACTATTTGTCTAGTTAACCTACTCGGATTTATCCGTTTTATGTGTCCGTAAAACTTAAATCTTCTTTTTCTCATATGGCTATGAATATCTGTGTATTGTTTGATTTCTTGGTTTTCTCGAAGTTGGTATGTTGTGCTATTTATTTATTTGGGGCCTAGGATTTTTCTTATGATTTTTCTTTCCTTCTTTTAAATGTCCTCGATGTCCCTCTTTCTATTCAAAATGAGCGTTTCTGCCCCATATAGGCATTCTGGCTTAATTACTGTGTTGTAATGTCTCAGTTTTGTGCTTTTAAATAGGCATTTTTTGTTGTAAATATTTTGTGTAAGTCTCAATGCCATTTCCATTATATATATATATATATATATATATATATATATATATATATATATATATATATATATATATATATATATATATATATATATAGCAAATTACCACTGGGATAAATCAAACTCAATTTGAAAAACCAAAAGCAATTTTTATTGCAGATTGCAAAAAATGAGATTAAAAAAATAATAGGATTTATGGAATATTGTCGAGTTTATTTATCTTCGAAACACTACCACAAAAAAAACGGAGAAACAGGAACTTACAAGTCTACAGTTTTCTTGACCTGTGTGAACTTTCACGCAATCAGCCCTGTTGAATGGATGTGAAACTTGGAAGGTCACAAAGGCTCTTACAGAAAATGTCTATTAATAACCATCTACGACGAATATTTGGTATACTCTGACCAAATCGAACCAGTAATGAGGACCTTCTTCACCTGGGACAAAAAAAGTAGAATAATAAAAAGCAGAAAGTGTGATAGGATTGAATATACACACAATCTAACAGTAATAATTCAAACGTAGTACTAATTTGGGCTTCCGGGGACCAAGAGAACTTGGAGAACCTGAAAATATGGAGAAGCTCATTCATGGAAGAATTGAGAAGTGTCGGAATAACATGAATCAAAAACACGGCCCAGCACAGAGTTTTATCGCGATGACAAGCTTGTGCGCAAGCTCAATGCTCTGCGTAGGAGTTAGGGACCAACGACACAAGATTTGTGCCGTTTACAAAGAATGTTTTGTTGGGAACCACGATTTAACAGTGGTTTGGTCGGTTCAAGGCCGGACATGCGCAACAGTTCGTAAAATGGCAGATAAGTTCAGAGCTTCAGAGCTAAATCCTTTCGTAAAATACGCTATGTTATGGATGGACCAATATCTCACTTTTCATAATGTTTCGAAGAGAGCGCACGCATGCACCTCTGCCAAACAACGTGTTTGTTTTTTTGTGATTTTTTCATTATTCTATAAAGTGATCAATTTTTAACGATTTTCCAAGGTAAATACTCTTAATGTGTTCTAAATTACATGTATTTTTACGTGTAAAAAGATTTCCTATAAAAATTCATGATAGGCATATTTTTTGCGTAACAAACAATGACGTCATTCAGGTAAGTTGAGACACCAGTGTTTCTTCGGTTTTTGTATCCAAGCGTCATTTTTCCCACCGCACTGCAGTCACTCATCATCACTCTGGCCAGTTGGAGATCTACTACCCAAATCAATACATTGTTTGGTTAAAGAATAATGCTGGCAAAGTTTTTGAAATTCGGCACATTGCAGGCATTGTTGAAGCCAAATTGCTTCTTGTTCTTTTGCCTCAAAGTATCGTCAATGGATTCGAAGCAATGGGAATTTCACCGTTTAATACGGATGTTTTTGTGGAATCCGACTTTATATAAGCCATTGTCAGTGGTGAAAATGAGGCAGCTGCATCGACTGAATGGGAAGGTGTCGATGGTGATGTGCAGCGTCGTATTGTGATTGGTGATGTTCTAGAAGACGTTGCTGCTCATGAAGAGATGACATCTGAGGCACCATCAACATCTATGTCTCGTGCGCCAAGCCTCTCTTCGATTTTGACTGAAATTGGTCCAGTGCAAGCAACTACACCCGCCAAAAAATCGAACCGTGGGCGAAAGCTAATGAAATGTGCTATTCTAACTTCACCGGAAACAATTTCGGTATTGAAGGAACGGAAACGAAAGCGCGACGAATCCAAGACCCCGAAGAAATTATCAATAAAATCGGCACCGAAGAAATCGTAGAATCGATTAACATTATCGTCGCCTTATTTTGATGATGAGTTGTGTGTGATTTGCGATCTGCTAATGCCATCGAAGCAGACCCGCTACACCATTGCATGCAATACGTGCGGCATATCAGTTCATTTGAATTGTGTAGAAATGTGTGTAGACACTTGTGTAAACGTCACGATTTTACACTTGTGTGAATTTTGTCTTGTGACAATTTGGATGTTGAATCGGAGAAATAGACGGTCATTTGACCAAGTAAACGTAAGAATAAACATTAAATTTAAGAAATATTTCATAAACATTAAATAATTGGTGTATTTACTCATTTTCACAGGTTTTCAACAAGTTTTTAAGGCTTCTCAACTTACCCGACAATTTTTTTTTGTCCAATATGTAGGAAAATCGACTATGTTTTGTTGGGCTTTTGAAAAATCGAAAAACGTTAATTATCGAGGTGTTGGTATGGCCTCTAGTTTTCAAACGGTATGATAAACTCTCAATATATTTACCCAGTGAAATTTTATGACCAAAAAAAAAGGTGTCTCAACCTACCCTACCTTCCCTTTATATTCATATATATATATATATATATATATATATATATATATATATATATATATATATATATATATATATATATATATATATGAATGTATTACGTCGTCATAATATTATAAATTTGTTTTTGTAAAATACAGTCAACTTTTTAGTTATTGTTTTATTTTTCGACATCTTAAATAACGAAATGAACTGCTAATTTATTCCTTGAGGTCATTTCAAATAGATCTCTGGTTTATTTGCCTTTTACTGTTCAAGAGAGACATTAAGAATGCCGATAAATCTAAACCGAGGGCTTTTGATCTCTGGTTTGCTGAGTTTTCAAGTACTAGCCCGAATAATACCCTAATAAATCTAGTCGATAAATTAGCTTTGACGAAGCGTAGCTTTGTGTTTTGCCTGGAAATGCATCCGAAATTTATCGTTCAACTCCGAATCTACATTCGTGACTATTTGTCGGATAGGCGATATGTTCTAAACTAAAAACAGCAGTTTCTTTTAGACATGTTTTCACAGTAAATCGTGTATGAGAAATGATAAGAACGCATGCGATTAAAAATATATAGTGAACTAAAAAAAATATCGGCATAGATGTTGCTAATAAAATGTTTTGGTTATGGTTACGTATGTTTGAAAATAATTATTTATTACTTATTAAAACTGAACAAATTTTCATCACACTATGCCCCCGTAATCGTGAGGATATTCAGAGGACGAACGTTCACGTAGTTTAACCTCAAAACAGGTTAGGAAGTAGCACGAGGGTAGAGGCAACTAAGATATAGCAACAACTATATTTATGTATATGTAACATAGACACATCAAAATAATCTAAGATATAAGTTTGAGATGTTGTACTCCAAGGTGTCTTAATATAAAGTGTTATGTTGAAAATTTAAATAAAATTCTTAAATATTTTAATTCAATTTAATTCAGATTTGATGAAATTTATTTAATGATTTAATACAAAAAATAGAGAACTTAATTTTTTAATACGAATAAGGGTCAAAACGAACCAGAGGAATAAACGCCAGCATCATTTTAATCCGTTAAATAAAGAATCAATTTCAGCCGTACAAAAGCCCCCGTTTCCACCAAAGGGCTAAATTATATTAATCCCGCTTCATTCTGACATTTTAATGAAAAATCTTCATTCGTAAAAATAACGAGGACGTTAAATTAGTAGAAGCGGTCTCGTACCATGGGCGAAGGCTTCTGTAATGGACGCTCTAACATTAAAAGAATGGAAAGAACATATAATTTATTGTTTTATAAGGCGACACTAAGATGACATCATTTATAACGTTTTTGGGTTGGTGGAGTAATGAATACTGTCGTATTGTCTCAAGGATATAAAATGTTTGTTGGGAAATATTTACACCTCTTCTTTGTATTCAAGAAATGTATCCTTTTTATTTCGGTTTTCAATGTATCTAGAATAAATTTGTTGGTAAATCTATATATATATATATATATATATATATATATATATATAAATATATATATATATATATATATATATATATATATATATATATATATATATATATATATATATATATAAATCTTTGCGTGAATTTCAAATTGACCATGTTGCTCTTTCATACCCCAATTATAAAGAGATTTTATCTTATTCAAAAGAGAATATTAATCCCAAAGTTCAACCGTAGGAAAATAAAACCAACCTTAATAGAAGAGCTGGCATATGCTCATAACTGGCAAGAACTGAAACATAAAATTATTAAAATAGCCCTAAAGTTGGTCCATTTACAAAAACGTAAAAAACATCCGTGGTGGGATGAAGTTTGGGAGCAAGCAGTATTAACCCGAAATAAAGCATTCAAAGAGTGGAACAGTCACTAAACAGAAATAATCTATAACATCTTTTTGAAAGTAAGAAAAAAAACATCGAAGCTAATTAGACAAACTAAAAGAAAATGAAAACAATCAACTTAATGAGATAGAAAAAGGTTTCCAAAAAAATAACAACCGAAATTTTTACAAAACATTTAAAACTAAATTATCAGGCTATCAACCCCAAAGTTTTTTCTTCCGAAAGGAAAACGGACAATTAACTCTAAATAGCCAAGACAATTGCAAAGAACTTGCCAAATATTTTGAACAACTACTAAACTGTTCTAAGCCCTTAAACAGATTACCAACACTAAACTATAAACAAACAAACCCAGATTCATTACCATCGAATGAAGATTAAATAATTAGGCAAATCAAACGACTTAAAAATATCAAAGCTTCTGGTGAAGATGGAATCACTGCTGAACTTTTGAAGTCCGCTGGTCCAGGTACAATTAAGGAAATAACCAAAATTCTACAAGAAGTTTGGCGAACCGAACGGATTCCGGAAGATTGAAAAGATGTTCTAATCCATCCACTACATAAGAAAGGGGAGAGAACGAATGTAAATAACTACAGAAGGATATCTCTTCTCCCAGTTTGTTACAAAATTCTATCTCAATGTCTACTAGATAGAGCATAGGGACAGTTAGAACCTAAAATTGGTGAATATCAAGCAGGTTTTTGACCGGGCAGGTACTGCCCGGAACACATCTTGAATCTAAAGTTGATCCTAAGACATCAAAAACTATACAATAAAAATTTAGATTTCAAAAAATGGAAACTGCATTGAGACTTGCTCAAAATGTTTACAACAAAAAATGCATATCTAAAAACACAAAACTGATATATTACAACACAGTTATTAAACCAGAATGTCTATATGGCACAGAAATGATTGAAAAGAAAGAAAGAAAAATCATAAGAAAAATCTTAGGCCCCATACAAATAAATATCACAATATACCGAGTTCGAGAAAACCAAGAAATCAAAGAATACACAGATATAGATAACGATATTAGAAAAACAAAACTTAAGTTTTACGGACACATTAAACAGATGAATCCGAGTAGGCTAACTAGGCAAATAGTTGAATTTTATGAAAATAGGAGTAGAGCTAAAATAGAAACAATTAAATAGATTGCAGCAATTAAAGAGGACCTAAGATCAGCAAATATTACACAAAATGAAATTTAGGATAAAAACCGTTTCAGACAGAAGGTTGACGTTTGGGAGGTTGGCCAGAGAGAAAAATGTAAGACCGGAACAACTTGGTCTGACGAAAAAAAAAGCTTATAGTGAGAGAATGAAATCAGTATCGGCGCAAAAGAAGGCAACAACAAACGCCTCTAACTGTATTTCGCATGGTCCACCAAGGCCCATACGTGAAAATAATAATAAACACATTAAAAAATTTACACGCGCTCCTCGTTGGTGCTTTGTCATTCCTTCATCCGCCATCCAAATCACCAGCAACTGTGTCCCAAGACCGGTTTCTGGCCTTAAACCGTCATCACCTGTGCTCTACTCGAACACCTGGAAAGCGGATTAAGGAACAGCTTCAGCCATGACCATTTAAATCGGCCTTGTCGAATGGTGGCTGCAATCACATGCAGCTCTGCCATCCTGCATCCTGCTTAATATATATATATATATATATATATATATATATATATATATATATATATATATATATATATATATATATATATATATATATATATATATATATACGGATTCCGGAAGACTGGAAAGATGCTCTAATCCATCCACTACATAAGAAAGGAGATAGAACGGATGTAAACAACTATAGAGGAATATCTCTTCTCCCAGTTTGTTACAAGATTTTATCTCAATGTCTACTAGACAGAGCACAGGGACAGTTAGAACCGAACATTGGGGAATATCAAGCAGGTTTTCGACCGGGCAGATCCTGCCCTGAACAGATCCTGAATCTAAAGTTGATTCTAAGACATCAAAAACTGTACAATAAAAATCTCGTCTGTACATTTGTGGATTTCAAAAAAGCATATGATTCTATTGACCGCGAATCTTTATTCCGAATCTTGAAAGAACAAGGACTAGATCTGAAAACGCTGGCAATTATTAAAGCAACGTTAACTAACACGAGGTCAAAAGTTAAATTCATGGGTGACATCTCAGAGCCCTTCGAAATTCAAACTGGTGTGAGACAAGGGGATGGACTCTCGCCACTCTTATTTAACTGTGTTCTAGAAAAAGTCATACAGAAGTGACGTGAAAAAAAGTCGGCACTGAATATTGACCAGCCCATTAAACTGGGGAGAACCAACATCAAAATTGATTGTCTGGCATTTGCTGATGATCTAGCAATTTTAGCTCAAGATGTATTAACGGCACAGAAACAGATTGAAATCCTAAAAGAAACAGCAGAAAAGGTAGGACTCCAAATTTCCTTTGAAAAGACAGAATACATGACCTGCAACAGACTAAGAACACCATTTCTAAAAACGAAATATGGTAACATCAGACGAGTCTCTCAATTCAAATATTTGGGTGAAATAATAATGGAAAATGGGTTGGAAAAAGCGGCCAATAAGGGTAGATGTCAAAAAATGGAATCGGCATTGAGACTTACACAAAATATTTACAACAAAAAATGCCTATCTAAAAACACAAAACTGAGACATTATAACACGGTTATTAAGCCAGAATGTATATATGCTGCAGAAACGCTCATTTTGAATAGAAAGAGGGACATCGAGGACATTGAAAAGAAGGAAAGAAAAATCATAAGAAAAATCCTAGGCCCCAAACAAATAAATAGCACAACATACCGACTTCGAGAAAACCAAGAAATCAAACAATACACAGATATACATAGCGATATGAGAAAAAGAAGACTTAAGTTTTACGGACACATCAAACGGATGAATCCGGGTAGGCTAACTAGACAAATAGTCGAATTTTATGAAAATAGGAGTAGAGCTAAAGTAGAAATAATTAAATGGATTGCTGCAATTAAAGAGGACCTAAGATCAGCAAATATTACACAAAGTGAAATTCAGGATAGAGGCTGTTTCAGACACAAGGTTAACGTTTGGAAGGTTGGCCAGAGAGAAAAATGTAGGAAGACTGGAACAACTTGGTCTGACGAAAGGAAAAAAGCTCATAGCGAAAGAATGAAATTAGTATGGGCTCAAAGGAAGGCTAACAACAACAAACGCCTCTAATTGTACTTCGCGTGGTCCACCAGGGCCCATACGTAAATAATAATAATAATATATATATATATATATATATATATATATATATATATATATATATATATATATATATATATACATATGTATTCGGTCGCTATTATGTATGGAAACAGTGAAATATCTCGAGATTGCTTTGAGATTTTTAATGAAATTTTGTATACCACATCAGAAATCGTTTACCACTCTTTGCGGATATTTTAACTTTTTTTCTTATTGCATTTTTTAGATCCAAGGATAACTTTTTTAATAACGGCATCGTTGGAAGGAGCATTTTTTTCTGAATTCAACAATGAAATATTGTATGGTATTTTTTTAAAAATAGTTTTTAAAAAATAATTAAAAAGTTTTAGGGTAAATATATTTTTCATTTAGTAGGCTATGAAACTACGGATGACAGATGAAGTATTTGATTACACTTGACAACTGTTAACGTCAATTTGTGAATTTCAAAGTTCTCTTTGAAAAAGTCTTTCTTTAGCTCTTTTCGAGTAGTGAATATCTCTATATTTTCTTGAAAATCTTCAGATCACTCACTGAGGACCGCTTGCCTCACTTTTTCTATAACTCTTATTTAACAACCACGAATTGGTCAAGCTTCCTTAATTTAGGCCAATTATTTTCAATCGCCATACCGCTCTTCGCTTATAGCGAAAAATCTATTTTCTCATATCATTTTCGAATAAGATACTGCACCTTTACGAAAGGCTGCATACTGAACATCCCTTACTGCATCCCTTACTGTAAAACATTTCGTTCTCTCTTCTCTCCGACTGTCCTTGTAAATTCAGCATCATTTGATGCCATAAGCCTTTGATGGTAAATTGTTTATATCGGAAAAGTAAACATTTATCTAAACAGTAAAGCTCTATATGGAAAGAAATACTAGCTAATCATAGGAATGAAATATTTATATTTGAGTGAATAAAAAGAGTTTAGTTTAAAACAGGCACTTGAAAATTCAAGATTCTAAATTTTAGCAGTAATTGTGTGAAAACTCATAATTAACACAGGTGAAAATTGTAAACTATTAACCAGATTGGAATAAATGTCGTGGTTTGATAGTTCAAATTTGTAGAGGAAGTTATTTCTGCATTAAGTGTTTATAGTGAGTAAAAGTAAACCTAAAATTATCTTGTCTATGTCGTAGAATTAATAGAAGGTATACGAGGTGTGACTATTAAATAACGAGGCTGGCGCTGTAAAACATTTTATTTTGATTTCATACATATTCGCTTATTATCACCTTTAATAGGGGTGTATATTAAAGGTGTCCTTGTAAAGGTCCTCTATCTTTACAACGCCCCACGCAAATATTCCATTGTTTGAAACAGTGCTTGAAGTATTCTTTTGTTAGCTCCTTCGGAACGCGTGCCGCTTTCTCTTTTACAGCTTCAAAGAATCTTGTTCCTTTTAATGCAGATTTTACCTTAGGACACAAAAAAAGTAGCATGGCGGAAGATCCGGCGAATAAGGGAGATGGTCTAACACTAGGATGCTGTACTTGGCTAGAAACCTCTTTATATCTTGGTGGAGAACTCATAACTTGTCCTTCCACAATTCGGGTCGTTTTTTCCTTTTTCGTTCACGGTGTTCAGCAACAACGTGAAGGTAGTAATGTTGATTAATAATTCGACCTTCAGGAACCCAGTGAAGATGCACAATCATATGAATATCGAAAGAAACAATCATCATTGCACTGAATTTTGATTTGCTCATTCGAGCTTTTTTGTTGGCTCTCGATAAATTTGAGCTCTTCCAGTGCATGAATAGGCGCTTCGTTTCAAGATCATAAGTAAAAAAACCACGATTCGTCACGTCATTATTCTTTCCAATAAGTTTTGGTCATTTTCAATGACATTCAGCGTGTCAGTACAAACATTTTTGCGAGCTTCTTGTTATTCAAACGTGAAAGTCCTTTATCAATTCCTACAGTTTCAGCAATTGCACGAATACTTCCGACGGTCGGATCGAACCAGATTACCGATTTTTTCGATATTGTCATCCGTTTTTGACGTGGAAGGGCGACCCGGGCATGGATCATCTTCAACGTCTTCTCGGCCATCTTGAAAACGCTTAAACAACTCAAAAACACTTGCACGCGATAAAAATTCATTACCATACACTTATTTCAATAAATTATAAGTTTTAGTAGTGGTTTTTCCAAGTTTCAAAAGAAATTTCACAACAACTCGTTGCTGTATTGTTACACTTAAGATTTTCCCGACGAAACAAAAAAAAACAAGTCTAATGCGAACGAAGGCTGCAGTTATACGGATTTGTTTACAGAAGTGAGAGGTACTGCATTCGAAAGAGAAGACTTCACGCTAAACAGCTGTTGGTTGCTGGCATTTGGCGCATGCGTACTTCTCTAGCAACGTCAGTCTTATATTTTTTTTTAAGTTGGTGAGATATCAACTAAATTACATTAACAAAAAAATCAGAAATGTTTTACAGTTCAGAAATAAGAAATAAAAAAAATCAAATATTTAAAATAGAAATAAAGGTCGGAAACGTTAGGAATATCCAATTAATTATGGATGAATTAAAGCTGCTGTGATTACATGTTTGTAATTGTTTAATAAAAATATCGATGATATATGGAATCATTATATATTCAGGGTCATCGCAAATTTGCTATTTGAAATATTTGTATTCTAAACGCAATGTTCGTAATGGCATCCGCTACACCGCATATATTAAAACGAAAACGGTACTTAGCCTGATTAGGTATTATGAAATTCGAGGTAAATTACCTCTAATGTCAAGTTGTGCGTTTCACTCACTGTCAGCAGCCGGAAGTTTCGTAGAGGCGTAACGCTGTATCCGCTTTCAGGTCCATCCTGCTTAATGGACACCTGTCCGATGTTTTGTTGAATTATTGCTTCTTCCATAATAATGTTGAAGTCTAATTTTATAATTTTTAGGATTAGGGTGGCATTTTGTTAAAAGTTTATGGATATTTACTTAGACCCCTAAAAGATAGTAGATGCAAAATTTACCTTTTACATGTTGTTGCTTGAAAAATGTATATATATATATATATATATATATATATATATATGTATATATATATATATATATATATATATATATATATATATATATATATATATATATATATATATATATATATATATATATATATATATATATATATTTGTGTGTGTGTGCGTTCCGAAAAGCTTCCGTGGTCAACTGTTAGAATTACTAGGTTCTAAGTAGAATCGCATTTAAGATTTATAAAATCGGCTATAGCAGTTAATAACATCTCTGAAATCTTCGAAAAGCCTCTTTCGCCTCTATGCGGACGACGTTCTGTTTTATTATTCCTCCCCCAGCCCGCGCGTCTGCGAGAGAAGAATCCAGAGTATCCTCGGTGAGCTCTCTACTTGGTCCACCCGCTCCGGTTTTAATGTCTCCCCTGAAAAATCCAACATCGTACATTTTTGCAGCAAAAATTCCTGCTCTAGACTCCAATCCCTCACATTCCTAGATCGAGATATCCTAACTCAGTCCACCGGAAGATTCTAACCTGGAAGGGTCACCCCATTGATCTAAAATCTAGATGCATTAGATCTTTAAGCCTAATAAAGTTCCTCGCTCACTCCACTTGGGGAGCTGACTATCGCTCACTTCGCTCAATTTATCTAACTGCCATCCGGCCAAAAATAGACTATGGCAGCATAGTATGCCGCTCTGCCCCAACCTCCTACCTCAACTTGATCGATCCCATCCAGAACACAGCCATCAGACTGTCCTTGGGTCTCTTTCGAACCACTCCTATCCTCAGCCTGCTTTGTGAGGCTGAGATAGAACCACTAACACATCGACGTCTTCAATTACTTATAAACTATTCTTACAGCCTCTCATCCAGACCATTTCTCCCTCACGCTTCCTCATTCTTCAATCCTCGACCTTTCCCGCCACATCTTATCAGAACTAGTCCTCTTGAGTGCGTGGGCCACATTTTTCATCAATCCAGGAATAAATACAATCTCCCTTATCAGGACTGCTATCCAATTACCCCTTCTAATCATCCCCAGTGGGCCCTACATTCTGTGCCTTTTAACTTCTCCCTGCTCCGCTTTGACAAATTATCCACCCCTGCACTCTCCTTTCAGCACCACTTCCATATCATCCTCGACTCGATTCCCCAAACCAATATCATTTTCACTGATGGATCCAAATCTGCAATTGGTGTAGGATCTGGATTCGTACTCTTTCCCTTAGGGAATCCTCTCCTCCCCCAAACCTTTCTCTATCACCTAAGCCCTCAATCCAGCTCTTACACGGCTGAGGCCCTAGCCCTTGAAAAATCTCTCCAATTCATACTCTCCCAACCCCCATCCAAATGGGCAATATGTTCGGACTCCACCAATACCCTTAAAGCTCTGGAAAAGGGATTAGACAATCATCGTCTCATATCCCGCTGTCTGGATCTCATTGAGGATATCCTTGCCATCGGATCCACCGTTCAGTTTCTCTGGATCCCTAGCCACTGCGGTATAGTTGGAAACGCGATGGCAGACACTGAGGCTAAAATAGCCGCCACAGATGGATCACCATGTTCCACTCTAATTTCATCCGACCTATCGTCCTTCGTCAAATCCCTGGTTAGAGGACAGTTACAGAATCACTGGAGCCTATTACAAGGACACAATAAGCTCAGAGAAGTTAAAACCACCTGCTTCCTCAACAATTTTCCGAACTTCCCCTGTAAAAGAATCTCGTTCAGGATAAGATCGGGACATTGCTCTCTCACTCACCAGCACCTCTTGAGGAACGACCCTCCTCCTATCTGCTCCTCTTGCGGTGAATCTCTGACCGTCCGCCATTTTCTTATAGAATGTCGCGCCACATCAACGTCAGAACCAGACTTTCCCTCCCCAGTGACCTCCCTACTCTCTTCCGACCCGGCTCTCTGGATGTTCTCCTCCTCTATCTAAGAGAAATATCCATCATTGATAACATTTAGTCGCTGCTATCGCTCTACCTCTCCCACATCTCTCATCATCCATCTTCCCCATTCCTTAATCTCCATTACTCGTTCACCCCACCACCATCCGAAAACATTCCCCTTTTCTTCAACATTCGCCCTTCTTTATCAAACCCAGAACCCTAAATCTCTAATGTAAGCGAACATCTGCCGTAGTCACTAGTCACTAAAAGGTCTCAATTAATGGACACACTGTGGTCGCTAAATGGTCTCTGTCACCGATGCGAACTTCATCCTAATTTAACTAACTGAATTATAAAATCTCGATGTTTCGGCTTCCACTTTGAAGCCATTATAAAGAAGATCTAGTTGCTTTGCTCCGGGGTTTTAATCTGCCTACTCTCCATAGCTCACAGCATGAATAGATAAGGTTGTGGGTCGAGCATTCTATTGAGGGGTGGGGATGAGATAAGACGTTTGATTGGAAGGGTTTCGGATGGACAATTTGAAAGTTAGGGGTTTCCATGTTATTTGGAATTCTAAGACGGGGCCCTCTTGTTCGGACAGTGGCGGCGTTTTTCGATCACAATTGCTTCGATAATTATGCAGGATTTATTGCTTTTATCTTGCCGGATTTTTTAACGTGCGCAAACTATCTCGAATTTTTACAAAATCCTCTTCCCGTTGTTCTAGAAAATGTGCCTTTGAATGTCAGACCGAACATGTGGTTTTTACCCGATGGAGTGCCAGTTCATTTTAGGCGTAAAGTCTGTGAGTTCTTAGGCATAACTTCTACTTATAGACCAGACCTTAACTCTTGTGCTTTCTTTTTATGGGGTTACGTGAAAAGCATAGTTTTTAAAACGCCAGTTAATACAAGGGAAGAACTTATTGATCGCATAGGACAGGCTGGTGAGATTATTAGGGCAAGACCTGTATCACTCTTATGCGCATACACCGACTCTTGGGTACGTCGCGCCCAACTTTGCGTGGAACGGATCGGCGGCCACTTTAAACCTTTTCTTTAAGTACAAGGCGCAGGACCGGAATGAATGCTGTTTTCGAAATTAATATGGCAAGTCTTTTATCTTTCAGTTTTTTGAAAAATGGTATTTAAAAAAACGTTTATTTTATTTAGTTTTATACGCTGTTAAAAAAGTCCCAACTTAGGAATCATTCTGCATTGTCCAATATACCATAGTACTACGATATGGCGGCAAGGCTATGGCAGCATCGACTCCCCGATCACGCTGTGTATGCTTGTGACCATTTCTAGGCAAGAGTGTAAACTTCGACAAGGAATCGCTCCTGAGTCACGCTAGTTCGAGGTTAAATAAGGCCGGATGACTTCCGAGAGATCTGCCATGTTGATCACTTGCCAATCGGTGGGCATTTGATAAATCTGAAGCTTAAGTACAAAACTATGGCTTGATAGCCCGTGGCAAGTTCTAATCACGGTTAATCTATAACTGGTGACCGTTGTTCGTAGCCTAGTTTCATAGTGCGTCCATTAAGTATCAGTACTTAAGATATATCTCAGCGATCAGTCACGTCATCTATTGACGAGCGGTGTCGTTTCAAAGCTTGAGCATTTCTGGACCTAACGAAATCTACTTTACCACGATCGGTTGACATTTGTTGATTTTATGACTTTTTTTACAAACCAAAAAAGTTTGATGTACAAATAAAATAATAGAACAAAGAGCTATTATTAAATTTAACGCAAAATTTGGTCAAATTGCGTCGAAAACATCCCGGTTGATGCAGCAAGTGTACGGTGATGATTGTTTAAGCAAAACAGGTGTTTGTCTATGGCATAAACGTTGTTTAGATGCAGAGTGTCGCTAAAGGATGACAAACGTGGCGGGAGACCAATTTCAGCTCGCACTCCCGAAATGATCGAAATAGTTCGCGATTTTGTAGCAAATGACTGCATTGCTTCACTAAAAATGATGAAAGAGTCTTTGAATATCGGCAAAGAAACGATTCGACTCATTATTCACAAGGATTTGGCTAAAACAAAGGTGTGTGCAAAGTTTATTCCACACACGTGGATAGAGGAGGAAAAACTACTTCGTGTCAATCATTCCAAATAGGTCGTCGCAGCCGCCAGAAATGATCGAAACTTTCTGAAATCAATTGTTGATGGTTGTTTAGCGGATGAAACATGGTGCTTTCAATACGACCCAGAAACTAAGCGCCAAAGTGCGGAATGGAAGTCGAAAACCTCACCACAAGCGCAAAAAACCCGAAAAACTCCTTCAAAAATCAGGACGATGTTGATTGCTTTCTTTGATAGCAAAGGCATCATCTACAAAGAGTTCGTTCCAAGTCTTGAAACGATTGATGCACAGAATTGGTCGCATTCTATCCAGACAGCTGGAGCTTGTTACACGATAATGCGCCAAGACATACATCGTTAATTGTGGAGGCTATTCCACAAAGTGAACTAGAGCACGCATTTAAATCGCTATTGAATCGATTTAACAAATGTATCGAAGCGAGGGGAGAATACTTCGAATAATAATTCATAAAGAATGCCAAGTATTTCGTTTTAATCACATTTTCCCGAACCAGTACTGATACTTAATGGATACACTGTGTATATTGATGTCCAGTTACTAAATAGCAGCCTATTCTAAACCAGAATTAATCAACCAAAATTTTCTGTTAATTACCCCTTTATAACATTGTTGTAAAATCTATTGTGTCTGAGTTGGATCTTTAAAATGTTGATGATTTTACTATTTAGTTAATTTCATTATTTTTTATTATTTAAATTTATCCTCTATAAGTTAATTCCCAATAAAATAAATTCTATACATTATTAAGCTTGATAACTTGAATTATTTGACAATTTGCAAAAAGAAAAATCTACTCGTAATCTAGAAATATATCCTGTTTATATTTATATTGCAGATGTTCCTAAACCAAAGAAACTTGCAAGTCCATTTTTCAAATTATAAGACCCACCGAATTTAAATCATTTATACCGGATTAATTAATTTGGTATTCTTCAATGTTTCCGTCAGAGGAATAAAATTAAAGTGGGATTTGTGAAAATCCTGTGTGCAAATTAAGCAAGAATAAAGCGGCATCCTTAAAATTAACCATCCAAACCTCAGTGACCAAAAAATAAAGCGGAAATTGACTTCGGTTTTACTCCGGTAAACACTTAAACCTTTTTCCCATTTTCGCATTTTTTATTATTTCGTTCGGGTTTAGTTGCATGGGCTGACAAAAAGACAAAATAAATAATGGATAAAAACGCTGGTTATTTTAAATTTCGTACGGAAATTAAAAAAATATTCTTGTGAAGGAATAAAATGTTTTTTTTTGTTATATTCAAGTTCTCACTTACTTACTAAGCACACATGCTTTCTGTGCTGCACATTGCTTAGAAAAATATGTAGAAAGATATGCAGAACGTATTCGAATCAATTTTTTTCCCGCCGTATAGATATTTTATGTTATTTCTTTTTATTAAAAATACGAAGGTTGTTCAATAAGTCCTTAGAAAATCCAAGAAATCGCGCTCGCTGCATCGAAAATGGTTTGTTCTTAGTAAGCATCATTATTCGCCAGATAGCTGTCAAAGTCTCATTTATATTCATCACATGGTTTCATTTTTATTGTCGATTGAAGCAAAAATCTTTTGTTTATTTCGAAAAATGGTTTTCGAAAAAAAAGTGAGTTTCGAGGAGTGATTAAACACTTTTATTTAAAAGACTTAACACCGAAAAAGCTCAAACTTGAAATGGTTGAAAGTCATGGTCACGTCTGCTCCTGTGTTTGCAACTGTTTATATTTGGGTAAACGTGGCCGTACATCCACAAAAGGTGAACATTGTTTGAGGCGTCCAGTGGAAATAACTACTTAAATGATACAGTGGTCCAGTGGAAATAACTACTACTAAATGATTGACAAAATCCACGATATGGATTTAAGTGATCGACGAATCAAAGTGCGCGAAATAGTTGAGACCAACGAAAGTTGAGGTTGTACGAAAAATTGCGTGTGAAAAAAAATTTGGCAAGATTGGTGCCGATTGGTGCTTTCAGTGGCGATGCTTTTATTCGCCGTGGACTTTTGGGTTTGATTATCGTGTGGTCGACTCTCTGCCGAACATAACTGTGGACGAAACATGAATACCCTACTACCCTCCAGAGACAAAGGAACAATCAAAACAACGGGTTTTTGAACGGGCTCCGAAGAAGGCCACGACGGTGAAATCGGTCGGCAACAGTTTTTTGGGATACATGCGGAATCATCTGCACCGATTACTTGAGAAAAGGAAAAACAATAACTTGAGAATATTATGCGTCATTATTGCACCGGCTGAGCGAAGAAATCAAGAAAAATCGTCCTCATTTGAAAAAGAAAAAGATCCTCTGCCATCAAAACAATGGTCAATATCATGGAATTAAAATTCGAATTATTACAAGATCCACCGTATTCACCGGATTTGGCCCTCAGTGACTTTTTTTGTATTTCCGCACTTAAAAAATGGCTCAGCGGACAACGGTTCACAGCCAACGAGAAGGTCATCGTCCAAACAGATGCCTATTTTGAGGACCTTCCTGAATCTTATTTTTTGGACGGCTTAAAAATGTTGGATAATTATGTTGAAAAAGAGATAATATTTAAAAATTATAAAAAACTACTTAAAAAATCTTTTCTTTTTCTAAGGACCTATTGAACGACCCTGGTACATTCCTTCCGCATCAATAAACCGCTAGACACGTTCCAGTAATGCTAGCATAAATTGTCATTGCCGATTTTCCTCCTAAAGGCTTCTTGGACTTGGGTAACAGACATAAAACGCTCCTTTCATGGCTAGTTTGAGTTTCGGGAACAGGAAATAGTCACACAGAGATAAATCAGGTAAACACGGAGAAACACATAGACGTGTTTTTTCGTCAAAAATTTAAGAATAGCGACAGTCCTGTTAGATGGGGAATTATGGTGCTTACCGGCGCTTGTTATTCAGATCTCACTGGAACAATTTTCTTCCACAAATGCTCCATAATACCCAGATAATATTTACCAGTGACATTTTGACCCTGTGGAACGGATTCATCGCGATTTTTGTTGCTTGGTCCGCTTAGCGGATCGTCTCTCAAAACATCACGACCGTTCTGGAATCGCTTATACCACTCGAACGTACATGTACGGAACAAAAAGTCATCACCATAAACTATTTTCATCAATTCAAATGTTTTTGTAGAAGTTTTACCGTGCTTGAAATAAAATTTAGCTCTTTGTTCCACCCATCGTGTTGTTGCGGCGAAGTTACAAAAGGGACTGTCACTTTAAGCACTATAACTTGAAAATCCGTTGATCAATTCTAACGATGGCAATCTAGTTTTATATTGTTTCAATAGATGGCGCTAGCAGTTTTTTTTAATTAAAAAAAGTTTCGTTATTTTTCCGACATACTGTTTATAACCTGCAAAATTAGTTATATACGCGATGTCGTTAAAGAGCAACATTTGAGGCCTGTTTTTTTTTGTTTTTAAACTGTAAAAACGCTGCGGAACGTCAGGATATGAATGCTGCTTTGTACAGTATTTGCAAGAAGTCCTTCCAGCAACATCAAACTGGAAATTTTAAATGAAATGATGCAGAGCATTTGAGACAGCCAATGGAAGTGGAGGATTGTCGTACGTAGTGCTAGGACAGGGAATGGAAGTAACACCGTAAGTCATTTCTAAACGTTTATATATGAACTACTCTGTGAACTCAGAACTCAGGTTGGAGTAAGAGTAGACACTGTGATGTTGTGTCATTGGTCTCCAGGATCGATAAAAAAACTTCCGGCGTACGATTGTGATCTGTGACGGAGAGTAGATCCTCTACAATTATCCAAAGAAGTGAAGATTTTTTATTTTAAAAAATTAAAATAAAAATAGTTTTGTTAAAAAACTTATAGATGATCTTTTCAGTTATGACAATTTTTTTTTAATCCCAATTGTTTTACCGAATCAATCATGAAAATATTCGAATTTAAACGTGATTGTTTTTCTTTTATACTAAGCCAAAAAAACAAGTGATACAAGGAACAGCTAAACGATCTTATATTTAAATAATGGTCTTAATTTTACAATAGGGAGGAAACTTCTGAACAAAAAAAGTCCTTGAACTTTAGACCGCAGCTGGTAACACTGATAACCTCGAAATTTATTTTTCGAACGTATTGTGACATGCGTGAATTCCTAAAAAGAACTGATGGAGTAGAGTGTTTAGGTAACAATGACGCTTCAACAATTTTCTCGAAGGTTGAATCGATTTGGTCTATGAATACATTTTATATGCTGATAAAACTATTTCTGCACTTATTACTCTAGCGAACACAAAATTATGTGTTTTCCAGACTTAAATCTTTCGGATTTTCATCTATTCCGATTCCTGAAACATTACCTGGTTGACAGGTGCTTTACATCTCTAAAGGAGGAGAGGGAACGAAAGTGTATATAAAGAGAGGGAGATTACTTTGAAAATTAACTTCATATAACTTTTTCATAAATAAATGTAAAAAGTTAAATCTGATATTTTATTACATTCCGTTTTACTAAGTGCGTCTCACGGAAAACAGCACTTTAAAAAAAAAGAGAAATATTTATTTTTTCGCCAAAAATCATTATTTTTATTCAAAATAGTCTCCTTTTGCGACAATACAACTTTTTGCACAATCAATTAGGTTGACGAATAAATTCTTGAACTCGGCCAAACACATGTCCCTCAGGATTGCGGTCGATACCTTTTGAATGGCTTCAATGTCGGTTTTTTTTTTTTTTTTTTTTGAAAACCCTCAGGGGGTCCTGGAGGTGCTCCTCCGGGACACGGGGTGTGACGTCCCCGAGGTCCCCAGTCACGTCGTGTGTATGTCCTGTTCTGTCTCCTTTCTGTCATAGCCCTTAAGCCAAACAGTTAGCCACCGTGGTGATGGCTGCATGGCACCTGAGGGGATCAGGTGTCGCGAACGGTGCCTCTGGGGTACCTCTCGTCCCCCCAGAGTACTTAGGGTTGCCAGGGTATGGGGCACTGCTCTGGCCGATTTGTATTTCCTCCATTCTCGTGGGAACCACATGACTTCAAAATTTAACTTTCCTCCCCTTAGCGGGTCCAAAAGACCCAGAACTGAGTCCCCGGCATCGCCGGTTATGTTTGACAAGTTTTTTGTAATAAAACTAAAGAATGAATCTGAATCTTTTAAACAAATGTCTCCATTTTTAATACACAAAGCGTTACTAGCTCAACTTGGAACCCTGTCTGATACCAGAAAGCAAAGTGATGGCACACTATTGATAGAAGTTTCGAATAAAAGACAATCTTTAATGGCAGCTAAACTTAATAAACTCCACACTTTTGACGTAGAAGTCTCTCCGCATTCCTCCCGTAACATCATCAAGGGCATCGTTACCTGTTCTGACTTAGCCAACTGCACAGATCAAGAAATAATAGAACATATGCAAGACCAAGGAGTTATCTAAAAGAGCTACAATGGGCTTTGTCCAAATGTAGACCAAGTGCTCCAGGCCCCGATCTAATACCCATTCCTCTAATCCGACAACTACCTCCCTCAGCTATCCAATTTCTCCTCGAAATATATAATGACATCTGGATCACCGGATCTTTCCCATCTTCATGGCGAAACTCCATCCTGATACCTATCCAAAAACCTGGCAAACCCCGTACTCTTACCTCAAGCTACCGCCCAATATCCCTGACCGACCACTTGTGCAAAATCCTCGAACGAATGGTGCTCAGACGGCTATCCTGGCTCTTGGAGAAAAACTCTCCTCTTGACAAACATCAACTAGGATTTCGCCCGCATAGATCTACTGTAGACCACCTAGTTGCTTTCGACCAGAATATCAAGGAAGCATTTATACGAGGTTACCACCTCATAGCCGCCTTTTTGGACATGAAGTCTGCTTTTGATACTGTATGGAGATACCAAATCATCAAGTCTCTGCACCATTGGGGTTATCGAGGCTCATTAATAAAATTCATTCACAACTTCTTGACCAACCACCTCTTCTCAGTCAGAATCAGAGGTCACATGTCCTCTTATCATCCACAAGAGAATGGGGTACCGCAGGGATCCGTCCTTAGCCCCACCCTATTCAATATAGCAGTTAATAGCATCTCTGAAATCTTCGAAGGTAAAGTGCAGTTTCGCCTCTATGCGGACGACGTTCTGTTTTATTATTCCTCCCACAGCCCGCGCGTCTGCGAGAGAAGAATCCAGAGTGTCCTCGGTGAGCTCTCTACTTGGTCTACCCGCTCCGGTTTTAACTTCTCCCCTGAAAAATCCAACATCGTACATTTCTGCAGAAAAAATTCTTGCTCTAGACTCCAATCCTTCACATTCCTAGATCGGGATATCCTAACTCAATCCACCGGTAGATTCTTGGGCCTAACATTTGACTACCGCCTAACCTGGAAGGCTCATCTCATTGATCTAAAATCTAGATGCATTAGATCTTTAAGCCTAATAAAGTTCCTCGCTCACTCCACTTGGGGAGCTGGCTATCGCTCACTTCGCTCAATTTATCTAACTGCCATCCGGCCAAAGATAGACTATGGCAGCATAGTATACCGCTCTGCTCCAACCTCCTACCTCAACTTGATCGATCCCATCCAGAACACAGCCATCAGACTGTCCTTGGGTCTCTTTCGAACCACTCCTATCCCCAGCCTGCTTTGTGAGGCTGAGATAGAACCACTAACACTCCGACGTCTTCAATTGCTTATAAACTATTCTTACAGCCTCTCATCCAGACCATTTCTCCCTTACGCTTCCTCATTCTTCAATCCTCGACCTATCCCGCCACATCTTATCAGAACTAGTCCTCTTGAGTGCGTGGGCCAGATTTTTCATCAATCCAGGAATAAATACAATCTCCCTTATCAGGACTGCTATCCAATTACCCCTTCTAATCATCCCCCATGGGCCCTACATTCTGTGCCTTTTAACTTCTCCCTGCTCCGCTTTGACAAATCATCCACCCCTGCACTCTCCTTTCAGCACCACTTCTATATCATCCTTGACTCGATTCCTCAAACCAATATCATTTTCTCTGATGGATCCAAATCTGCAACTGGTGTAGGATCTGCATTCGTACACTTTCCCTTAGGGAATCCTCTCCTTCCCCAAACCTTCCGCTATCACCTAAGCCCTCAATCTAGCTCCTACACGGCTGAGACCCTAGCCATTGAAAAATCTCTCCAATTCATACTCTCTCAACCACCATCCAAATGGGCATTATGTTCGGACTCCACCAATACTCTTAGAGCTCTGGAAAAGGGATTAGATAATCATCCTCTCATATCCCGCTGTCTGGACCTCATTGAGGATATCCTTGCCATCGGATCCACCGTTCAGTTTCTCTGGATCCCTAGCCACTGCGGTATAGTCGGAAACGCGATGGCAGACTCTGAGGCTAAAATAGCCGCCACAGATGGATCACCATGTCTCACTCTAATTTCAACCGACCTACCTTCCTTCGTCAAATCCCTTGTTAGAGGACAGTACAGAATCACTGGAGCCTATTACAAGGACACAATAAGCTCAGAGAAGTTAAAACCACCTACTTCCTCAACAATTTTCCAAACTTCCCCTGTAAAAGAATCTCCACCATCTGGTTCAGGATAAGATCGGGACATTGCGCCCTCACTCACCAGCACCTCTTGAGGAACGACCCTCCTCCTACCTGCTCCTCTTGCGGTGAACCTCTGACCGTCCGCCATTTTCTTATAGAATGTCGCGCCACATCAAACGTCAGGACCAGACTTTCCCTCCCCAGTGACCTCCCTTCTCTTCTCCGACCCGGCTCCCTGGATGCTCTGCTCCTCTATCTAAGAGAAATATCCATCATTGATCACATTTAGTCGCCGCTATCGCTCCACTTCTCCCACATCTCTCATCATCCATCCTCTCCATTCCTTAATCTCCATTACGCGTTCACCCCACCACCACCCGAAAACATTCCCCTTTTCTTCAACACTCGCCCTTCTTTATCAAACCCAGAACCCCAAATCTCTAATGTAATCGAACATCCGTCGTAGTCATTCAAAAGGTCTCAATTAAAGGACACACTGTGGTCGCTAAATGGTCTCTGTCACCGATGCGACCTTCATCCTAATATAACTAACCAACTAACTTTTTTGAAAAGGTAGAAGTCGCAGGGAGCCATATTGGGAATATGGTGAATGATCGATGACTAAAATGCTATTTTTGGTCAAAAAAATGGGTGATGGGCGTCGAGTGATGGAACGGCGTATTATCGTGCAACAAGTGCCAGCTGCCTTGTTGACGGTATTATAACCGCACACGATGAATACGCAACAACAGTCGCTTCATAATACCAAGAAAAGCACAACATTGATCATTTGATCAGGTGGAACGAACTCCTTATCCACACTTCTCTCCGAATCGTAGAAACAAATCAACATTGTTTTGATTTTTGACTTTCGAGACGGCTTTTCTTCGGATTTGGCTCGCTGTGGTGTTTCTATTCGGCACTGTGACGCTTGGTTTCTGGATCATATTGAAAACGTCATGTCTCATCACCAATAACAATGCTGTACTTGAAGTTTTCGACCTTTTTCTATTCTCAAGTCCTTGCAATGATAGATTCGGAGCAATTTTTGGTCATCAGTTAATTTGTGTGGAACAAAGCTTACACAAGCCTTTCGAAGTCCCAAATGATCGATCAAAATGCGATGAATTGAATCTTTGGACATGTTCAATTCCATTTCCATGTATCGCAACGAAGAGTTTGATTGATTTTTTATAAATTCACGCACAATTTCGATGCTACTTTGAATAACCACGGACTTTTTCGGACGAGGATGTTTGTCGTCCTTGATGTCCCCACGACCTTCTTTAAATTGTTTAAACCAGTCGTGAACTCTGCCACGGTATAAACATGGTTGATATGTTTCGGTGAATGTTTTACGAAGTTTAAAACAAAACTTAATATTCGTTCTTTGTTTGATGTTAATTTTTCGACCGATCGTATAAACACACTGACACTTTAAGCACGATAACTTGACTTTAATGATCCAAATGTCATAAAATTTTGTCAGGACGTCAGTAAAGTACGCAGCTTTCTAACGTTTAGACCTGTTAAAAAATAACGCCACTAGAAATTGCAATTTTTAAAACGTCCTGCTTTCTGTGAGACGCACCTTCTTCACCTATCAGAACATCATATCCAAACGGGTCACAAAATATATAAAGTAATCGCACCTATATATTCCTACAAACCCCGCATAATTCGTGAAGCAATTGAGATCGAAAAACGCCCAGACTGCTTAAACAAGAGGGACGACGGTCTTAGAGTTCCAAATACATGGAAACCGCTTATTCCCAAATTGCCCATCCGAAACCCTTCCAGTCAAACGTCCACCTCCCGTCTTACCCCCACCCTTCAACCGAGCACCCCACCCATAATCTCACGTATTAATGGCGAGGTTGCGCCGTCCACGTTCTTTTGTAGTTGTGAACTCTGGGGAGTAGGCACATTGAGGCCTCGGAGTAAATCAACTAGATTTTCTTGAAAATGGCTATATATATATATATATATATATATATATATATATATATATATATATATATATATATATATATATATATATATATATATATATATACATATATACATATATACATATATACATATATACATATATACATATATACATATATATATATATATATATATATATATATATATATATATATATATATATATATATATATATATATATATTTATACGTACGTACATATATGTGCTTTATTTTTCTTTGACGTTATATCTATTTAAATTATGTTTGTGTAAATTAGGCAAAAATACAACTGCATTATATAATTTATTGCTTTTATCTTGAAACCCAGTGACCAAAAGTTCACAGGAATTGAATTCAGATCTACTTCAGTAAACGTTTAAGCTTCTCGGATTTAGAGGTTTTTTCTTCAAAGTTCGCTGGTCGGATGGTGTGAAAAGGGCGGAATAAATTTTAATATAATAAAGATCCATCGTGTTCTTACTTTTGAATAAGAATTATTAGTTCGAATTTGTGGTTGACCATTTTGTTCAAAAAATCACTTTGCCATTTTAGTTATTCAGAAATGTAGCTCTGAAAATGTATTTAATGAAGGACTTTTTCGCTAGCACTGTAATTTCGTCAGAATAATGTTGAAGAATAAATAATGCTGTTGTAAAAGTAGTTATAAATATAAAACCTTCACACAAAAAATATATCGGAAATCCCCCGGGATATCATATATTGCCTGTATAAATTCAATAAAGGCGAATTGTTCAGATCTAGTTGGTCAGTGGGGAGGGTTTTTGTATCTTTTAATCTGTTTATTTCTTTCAACGTGGTTCAGTTTTTTGCCTTTATACTGAATATGCAAGTTTTTTGAGATCATTATTGAAACAACGATGTTTATTTAACAAATGTGAGGTATAATTGGAATTGTTATTTCTGATTAAGAAGGCTTTTCATATTTCTTTGTTCTTTTCTTGAAGGATCTATATAGCTGTTTGTTTTATGTATGTGTTTGAATATAACCCACAATATTGCTGATATTCCCCAATTTATCTGTTTTGTATATTTTTGCTCGGCAATTTTTGATTAATTTTCCTAAGCACTTTTTGATTTTAAAAACTTCTAAAAAATCATCACATCTACAACATGAATTAGTAGCTTGTCATAACTTTATATAGATTGCTATTTTAGTGCGTCCGAGGTTTAAATGAAAATAAAATAAGAACCAAAGTAAATGCCTTGAATCTAAAGGTTTAAAAGTATTAGGGTTAGAGGCGCATCAGCAACTAGGCTATTTAGCGACTGGACTTACAGCTATAACGTGGGTTCCGAACTACGGTCATCAGCTACCGACAAACCCAGGCCAGCACCCCCCTCAGGCTATAAATCCTTAGTTATGTGTCTACCCATAGGTCTATCAGGAAGCCTACCGACTGTCGAGTGACCAACATAGAACACTTCTCAGAAGGCAACCATCCTTACCCAGCCTTAAACTGGCGTGACTGAGGGGTAATTCGTTGTCGGATTTTACACTCTTGTCTAGAAAATAATCACAGACATTTAGGTGTGGATATGTGTGGGCGTGTGTGTGTATGTGAGTATATATAAGTGCGTGTGTAGGGTAAGAAGTTAGACAGGCAGAAGAATTAAAGAAAAACACCCATCCGAGCGCTGGAATCGAACCAACTACCTTTGGATTGTCAGGTAAACGACTAACCCACCAGACCACCACGGCCGGCCCAACAACGCGCATTCTGTCTATCCAATTTCTGACCACTTTTTCATGTAATTAGGGTCTTATATCCGCAAATTTCGGAATTATGTTGGCTTCCAAAGCATCACTAGTTGCTAGTTTATCGGCATAGACCAAATATTTAACATGTTCTTGGTGTGCAATTAACAGAACCGTTCCTCGACATAATTTTCTGAGTCAATTATTTCCCCAATAAACTGGGGGAATTGTTGCGTTGGCTATATGACATGTGGAGCCGTCCTATTAGAAACACATCTCCTCCAGATCATTATCATTCAAATTTGGAATTAAATAATCTAAGTTGGTATTTGTCTTTTGAATGGCTACTAATTAATACGATTAAACAACAATAAAGGGGCATATTCAAAAAGTACTAGTTAAAACGCAATTTTTGACATAGCAGTTAACCAAAATGAAAATAAAAATTGAATTCAGTTTGAATTCATCTATATATTGCATAGATGCATCTATAAAAAATGGGTTATCGTTTATTGACATTTTTGAATACAATCTGTCAAAAGTCTGTCTTGTCATATATATATATATATATATATATATATATATATATATATATATATATATATATATATATACTTAGTGTTAGATTTTCTTGGACTGCGTCCAATGAGACAGCAATAGCCGAGTGTCATCATACTCCCAACCGTTGGGTTCCACAATCTCATGTGGAACACACAACAACCTGCGTCTCCGCCTAAATGAAAATTTTTGTCTCTCGAGGTTCAGACTCATCAGGTCGCCGACATACACCATACCATCAACTGGGTTGTTGGCTGTAGATACGGTCTCTGATTAGTCTGGACCTCAAGAGACGAAACATATGTCATCCAGTTGAAGGGATGGGTGAGGCTCCCGATCAAGCAACCAACAAAAATGTTCATATATATATATATATATATATATATATATATATATATATATATATATATATATATATATATATATATATTAGGGTGGTCGTTAATTTTTTTTTTTCGACGTCCCAAAAAACCTTCCTTTTGATGAAAATATACGGGGGATTTTTTTTCTTTTTGAACAATAATAACACGTGCCTCAAGACGATCTAAATTCATTTTTTGATAAAATCGTAGTTGTTTGTAAGTATGTCTTAAAGTATACGGATTTGAGAAAAAGATGTAGGAGCAATTTTGTAGGAAATTAAATTTTCTACAAAAAAGGGTAATTTCGATTTTCTTCATAAAATTCATATTTATGGAGATATTCTCGATAATAAATTAATGAACTCCATATAGCCAACATTTTAAGACCTACAAACGTCATTTTTCCTGAAATATAAAAAATTTCAAAGAAGATGCCTAAAAAATTTTTATCGCGCGTGAAGAAAAAATCTTTCCAGGTTTTAATGCCTCCAAAGATCGATTGACAGTAATAATTGCCGGGAATGCAGCTGGTGACTGTACCATAAAGTTAAAACCTCTCCTAATCAAAAATTATAAAAACAAAACTAAAGTTGTTTTGCCCGTGAAATCATTGTATTAGAAATGTAATCAGAAAGTTAATGAAATTCGTATTTTGCAGTTAAATTAAATTAAATTTTTGTTTGGATACATTCTAAAATTATTTTATCATTAAATATATCAAGTAACATCACTTTGATAATCAATCGTGTACATTTCCACGCTAGCAAAGAACAATTTTCAATACTAATTTACAGGAAATATTTTCTTTTAAGTCGGATCAGTAAAGATGAAACTTTCCTTCTTGTTTTTCGAGTTCAAATTATAAAGAGCTCGTTCCTTCCGTACATCGCCAAGTTAATATGAATGATGGAACACACATTGCTAAGTTTTGTTGAGCTGCGTTTGAGTTTATTTTTTAGTCAACATTTGATTGGGATTTCCTTCAGTAAATTTTTGTACTTTAGGCAAACAATTTCGATCTGTTAATCAATGATCTATATACTGAAATTTCAGATAGTAGTTTCTAGATATTTTGTTTTAGCGTTTTCGCTCAAGACGTCACAAATCATTTACCTGCTTCAACAACATTTTACTCTTATTGAAATGTAAACAGAATGAAATACTAACGTATAAGAGAAGTATTTTCGTTTTTTTCCTTTATGTAAAAAGTTATTAATTAGTACAATTACACAATAATAAATGGATTTATTGAAGATTCACAGCTTAAAGCGTAATTTCTAATATACCAATCAATCAAAATGCAAATAAAAATTGAATTCAGATTGAATTCTGTGAGTTTCGAAATACAAATTGGCGAAGGACATGGAAGAAACTGACAAAACAATTTGATATAATTTTGGCTTATTTCTTTCAAATTTGAAATGATCATATTTTTTTTTCCTATTATTCTCAATAAATCCTTCTTTATTTCGATTTTTTAAATTGAGTCCAATGAATTGTACATATTTCAGAAAATCAATAAAATTCGAGTTTGTGGCTTTTGCCATTAAATTAAATAAAATTTTTGTTTGTACAGGTCCTAAACTTATTAAGACAGCAAATTTACAAATTGAGATTATTTCGATAATCAGTCGTGTACACTTTGTAGCTACGAAAGAACGGATTTCAATACTAATTAACAGAAAGTATTTTCTTTTGAATCGGAACAGCAAAGAGAAATCAGAAAACTTCACTTCTTGTTTTTCGACTTTGAATTATAGAGAACTCTAAACTTGAAGAGATTTACCAAATCACTTTTTTGAACTTTTCGACGCACGTTTCGCTAACTATGTTAGCATCATCACGATTTGATTTAATCTAATTCTAAAACTAAACTATATTCTATTTATATGAAAACCCTACCTAATGAAGCGTGTAAAAATCATGAACCGTGAAGTTTACTAAGCCTTACATTAATAATTGAAAAAGTTGACTGAACGGGATAGGCCCTTTATCTCGGTTCATGATTTTTTACATTTTTCTATTTGAATGCTTTCATATGCAGCCAAAGCCCTATTATTATTTACACTTTTAATTAGTCTTAAATTACTAATATCTATATTGTGGTCATGTTCAATTGCATGTTGGGCAACACAAGATTTTTCATTTCTCCCATATCTGATGTGGGCAATATGTTCTTTATATCTTGTCAATATGGATCTTTTTGTTTGCCCAATATACCTTCGATCACAGTCTTAACAACTAATTTCGTAAATCCCCTACTTTTCATGTTGATCTAGTTTATCCTTTTGGATAAAAGGATTGTTTTTATTTAAAAGCTGATAAGGGAAATAAGGTTGTAGTAATGGACAAATCTGATTACTTTGAACGCGTTGAAAAATTAATTCAAAACGAGCTTAGATTTTGTTCGGGTGGTAATGATGGAAGTAAAAGGCGAACTAACGACGTACGGAGATCATTCATTTCATCCTGAATGATCATTTTAGGTAATCTCTTTTGACGGTTCTTTACCGTCAAATACTACCAAGGAACTACAGTAACAAAGATTTTCAATATTTGAAAATATGGTCTTCAACAGCTGTTGGTATATGAAGTGTGTAAACAAAATAAATAGACTGGCGGTGTAGCGTTCGATCTAGCAATACTGTTGGCTGCCCTTATAGAGGTAACACAGCCCAAGATCTGATGCGTCTTTAGTATGAGTTTTAACATCCTAGAGTCACTGGTTAGTCCGGAGCAATTCTTTTCGAGAACCGGATTTTTCTAGTACGTTGTGAAAATGTTTAACAGCAATTTCGACCATTGGCGCGCTGTCAAACTTAGTTTCAGACTTAGGCAGAATGCGATAACTTGTGCAACACTTTAACAGAACTATAGAAACAACGTTTTGTCAAGGGCCTCGGTTTTCAGGTGGTTTAAGGCACTCTTAAAAGGTCGAGACTCAATTGAAGATGAACTTCGGAATAGACGGCCTTCAGCTACAACAATGCAACGAAAATGTTAACATAATTAGGGATTTTGTGCGTTCTGGTTGCCGGTTGATGGTCAGAATGATCGGGGAAGAATTGAACTTGACTCACATAATCATTCATCAGATTCTTACCAATGAATTGGGGATGAAGAAAATCTACGCGAAAATGGTTCCGAAATACCTTGCTCTGTGTCAAAAATATAACAGAAAGGAAACATGTCTTGACCTTTGGACCTTCATTTTTTGGAACACGTTATTATTGGTAGCGAGTTTTGGTTGTTGGACGACTCGGAAACGAAACACCATAACCAGGAACGGCATATTGCAACCTCACCATTGCAAAACAAGCCGTAAATGTATTTTTAAAATGCACTAGAAAAAAGTTATAGATCACCAAGTAACTCTTGGGAGTTCAATGTAGTATTGAAGTCGCATCAGATGTTTGTTTCTACTAAGAAGGAGAGGTCAATAGTGTTGTCAGATCGAACGCTGCGCTACCAGTCTCTACCAGTAAATATTCATACTCTACCAGTAAATATTCATACACGTTTTAAGTTAATTTAATTAGGTGTACGAATAAAATGTGCGTTAGTATATATTGTTCCAGTTAAAATATCCATAAAAAAGATACTTTCGTCATCCTCTCAAAAGCGGGTCGTGTTTTATTTGTAAACGTAGCATCCACGTCAGGTGAAAGTGAAGTGAAGCAAAAAACCCTTCTAAAATAGAACATGACGTAAGTTTTTATACCAACAGATATATTAAATATTATTATTTTATTTACTTTTATATTTAAATATATTATAAAGAATCTGATCTGATAATAAATATGATCTGATATCATCAGCTAGATTAAATCATTTCCTGATGATGCTAACATGGTTAGCGAAACGGGCATCGAGAACTTTAAAAAAGTGTTTCGGTATTTAATGGTAAATCTCTTTGAGTTTAACTTGATCAATGACATTTGAGAAGCAAAATATTTACATAATTTTAGAGATATGTTTTATAGCGTAGCAAAGTCGACCGTATGACAAATCACACGTTAGGCTTCTATGAAAATAAAAATATAAGTGTAGTGGATGCCTAAAATAATGCTTGAAGAATGTTATTTTTTATTATTTTTAGGAGACCTCTTAGATTAGAGGAATTGTTAGCTTGTTTGTAGGAATATGATATAGAAGAGAAAGTCGGCGGTACAGAATCCATCGTTATCACTTTATTTCCATCTGAAGGGGGCGGAGATACAGACGTCGATGAGATTGCCGAAGATGAAAATATAGTAAATGTTGACAGTGTGCATTTGTGAGGTTCGATAAGGAGCTTTCATAGAGTGAAGACGTGTTTCTTGAGCTTTCTGATAAGCAAGCGAAAGGTGTGATACCAAGTAATTGATGCCGTGTGTTGTGAAAAGTGATCCTATTAGTGATCCTGCAGCCATGATTGATTATGACCTAAACGATTGTGAAGTGGGCTATTACGATCCATCAGATCGTGAGCTCACAGACATAATTGAAGATGATTTAATTCTTATAGCGAATCTCGAAAATCAAGTAGAGGTTCAAAAGAACGACATCAAAAAACTCCGCAAGGAGGCAGCGATATCAGCCAAAGAAATAAAGCGACTAACCAAATGCTACGAAGAAAGTAAAGCTTCAGTCGAAGCTTTATCCAAAAAGAAAGACTCAAAACCCAAAATCACACCCCAAACATCAACTAAAGGAACACAAACAAAAAATGTGTTCAAAACATCAGACATCGGGACACAAACAAAAGTGTCCAAGACAACATCAATAGCTCAAACATAAACAGTAGTGTTTAAAACCCCAGTATCAGTAGCAGAAACACAAACTATAGTGTTTGAAACTACAACTACAGAAATCCAAACGGATTTCGAAAAAGAGAAAAAAAATTAGAAAAAAAGTTTTTCTAGATGCTGCAGGTTCATTTCGCGACTGTAAATAATTTACATAAAGTACAGTTTCAAGTACAGTTTCGAGGTGGATTTTCTGCAGTAATGTTACAGCAGGTTTGGTAATGCGTTCAGATATTTTTTGACCAAGTCTTTTTTGGATGCGTTAACTCGGCTATCGTCTCTTGATTTAGATGCTTCCCCTAAATGTTCTGTCTTCTCTCCCATCCAATATCGTATGATCCACTCTTTAATAACCAATGTTTTAATGAATGTTTTTAAATAGACTTTCTTTTTTATCGTTTACTTTTAAATAATAAACTTTGCTATCACTCCTTGATGTTAGCCTTTAGATTTCCTCCATTGAAGACACGTACATTTTCTTTTCTTGCTAATTCATTCTCCAATATGCTTCAAAAATTGTAGATTTAACTTCTTGTGTCAGTTTGGAACAAAATATAGCTTTTCCGCTGAAACATATCTTTGACATACACAATGGGCCCATTATTCTTGGTGGTTTTCATTCGTCTTGCACATATTTAATACCTACATTTTTAAATCCAACGTATTCCTCACCCAGCATCCTCTGTCGCTTATTTTTTGTTTTTTTTTCAATAATTAGGATTTCCTTTTCGTTTTCTCAGTTTATCTTTTTTAACGCTTTCCTCTATCTCTATTTCCTCTAGAAACCATTCAATATTCTTTGGTGATAAAGGCTGTACATTTGTTATCTCAGAAAGTGCGACAAAAGATGGATCATCAGCATTTGAAGAAAGGTAAAAGGCGAGGGGACTACTGTTAACTTTGGCTGTCCTTAATTAGTAAGTTTGTTCAATAAATGCTGTGTATTTCGTACCACATTTTTCGCCTTTCGCAAACTGCCGAAAAGTAATGACATTATTACTGATATCTGCATTTTACAAAAAAGGCAATGAACTCTCGTCGTCCTGCATCGTTATTAGGATATCCTTAGGATACCAAAACGGCGGAACTACCTTTCATAACTTATAAGGCCTAAATTATGAATTTACCAAAGAATACACTTAACATTCCATTACTCAGATACAAATAAGACAATAACGAAATTATTTATAGGAAAATAATATACTTACAGGACATTTTATCACTATAAAACAATTAATATACGAAACACTCACGAACGGTGTTGTGAATGGTTGAAAAAAATAGTAGATATCCGGTCTTACTGCCAAAATCAGGTGGGCTATTGATGCGTGGTATTGTTTTAGGAGCAAAACTGAGGCTTCTTATTAGCTATTGCGAATCGCGTGAGTTTTCTCACAAGTCAATTAACGCGAGGAACTTGCTGGCGCGTTATTTCAATTTCCGTACAAAGTGTCCGTACGCGATTGTGCACTATCACCGACGATATTATGGTCGTCATAATTTCAAGCAGTTCATTGGGGGATCTAAGTTTTGCTGTTTGAATAATCCAAATATTTACTGCTTGAAATTTGAGCTTTAAGAAGATTTAAATATGACCTTGGGAAGTTCAGTTACAAAGATAATGGCAATAGCATTTGTGTCGGACGGAAGTGATTTTTTTTTTTGATAAGTATTTTAATTCTTTACCCTTGCTTGAAAAAGTGAAAGCCCATAACCTAGCAGGTACAGGAACAATTCGAACTAATCGCATAGAAATCACCTCTTTAAGGATTTAAAAGAAGAGCCCCGAGTTCCTCATATGGCCTTCTAGACAAAGCCACCAATGTTACTTTAATCCGCTGGCATGATAATAATCAAGTTACACCAGCTACCCACAGAATCAATAAAGGTTCGATTAGAACCTAGTATACGACTATTTAAAGATGCCCTATATTCACCCTAAAAAAATATTTTTCATTGGAACAATCTTTTTTTATAATTTTGGTATGTTTTCTAACATTGCATATAACCACAAATATTTTTCAAAAAATATAGTGTCAGGTTCTGAGGGGTTAATCTAATTTCACCCCACGTTTGTTAAGCTCTTATGCATTTATAAAAAAAGATAATTTCAGTCAATCAGTTTGGTGTGTCATGCAAATTTCAGGATGATTCTGGTACTAAATGTTATTTAAAAGTCAGCTTAGAATCGACAAACAAATTTCATAATTCCAACCGAGCAACATTACTAATCAAGCCGAGCTTTTCTCAAGTCAAGTCGAATTAGCGAACTTCCCTTATTAAATTAAAGCCAAGAAGCGACAACATCGATCTTTGGATGCTGCAAATCTAATTATATTATATATATGCCACGTATCATTCTAATCTGTGGTAATTTAGATATGCAGATTATGACGGATAGTAAAATATTTAATGTATACGAGGTCGCCAATTTTACATTGCTAGGGTCGGTGGGTCATTAAGCTAAATCCATCTCTGGAGTTTATTAAGCATTTGGGATTATCTTACTTATCTTAATAGGTTTCACCTTTCTAACAGTATAATTTGTTCTCGGATATACTTTGTTCTCCAGAGTAGCTTTTAATCAGGTTGGTGTAATACATAAAATATACTAATAGGTGTTTTGGTTAATGCCAATTTTGCTGAAAAATGGCGTTACTAATACTTTGTTGGTATGGACTTATGACATCTATGATGTTTTGGAAGGGTAAATATACGCCATCAAACACCAATTTGTTATTAATTGTCATTGTGCAAAAAACATAGTTATTCATAGCTTTGAATACGCGAAATTATGTACCAGAAAAAGACATTTTGCGGAAAACTTATGGAAGTTATGGATTGTGTGTCTACTTGTGAACAATGGTTTAAAAGCTGTGAAAGTGGTATTTTGATATAAAAGACAAAGAGCGTTCAGGAGAGCCGAAAACGTGTGAAGACGCAGATTTCCATGCATTATTGTATGAAGACTCAACTTATACGTTGACACAATTGGCAGAAACATTGTTGCTGTGGGTCTTATGAAACGAGAACTATATCATCTGCAAATCTAATGATTTAATATCACATCACTGATCTTTACACCATCCTGTTCCTAATCCAGATTACGGAATACTTCTGTCACCCTGCCATACACCCCGCTGAACATTAATTCCAACTTCAAGGTAATCAAAGTGAATTGTCGCTGTAGCTTCATTATATATCGATCCCAATAGATTTACATATGCTCTGTCTACTCCCTGGCTAAGCAATGCATCCATTATGGCCTGCTTTAAGATTGAGTCAAATGTTTTTTCAGAGTCGATAAAAGTATGACTTGCTATACAACCTGGATTGTGATCCATTGTACTGAATTCTGCTTGTTCTCTTGGTTGTGCGTCATTCAGCTTTCTTAATATTCTTTTAGATTTTATCTTGGTGAAAACTTTGTACTTTACTGATAGGAAGTTTATTGGATGGTAGTTCTTTAAATCTTATCGTGCTCTTTTTTATGTAGAAAGATCACTTCAGCATTTTTCCATAAGTCTACTTTTTGGTTTCTGGGGTATTTTGAGTATAATTTTGCAAGTCCGACCACCAGCTTATATATATATATATATATATATATATATATATATATATATATATATATATATATATATATATGTATATACATATATACATTCTCTGTCGAGCTCTCTGTGTCTCTTGGCCTGTCTCTCCTCCTCTTGTCTCCTATACTACTTTCCACTAATTTTTTGCCGTCTAATTCTCCTGCATTCTAAAAATATGGACTAACCATCTTACTTTTTGAGACTTAACAACTTCTATGAACTCTGGTTCCTGAGAAAGCTCTTTTAACTTCTGGTTTGTTCGCCTCTCCCATCGGTATTCAACTATTTTTCATTCTCTCTTCTGTCACCCCCAGTATCCATACCTCACTGCAAATGTAACTATTACTTACAGTTAACAGTTATAAAACTTTTATAGATTATTATCTTTAGTTTGCAAGATACCACCTTACTATGTAATATTTGAGGGAGTGAACACTTCGGTTTCCTATCATTATCCTCTCTTGTACTTGTACTATCGTGTTGACTATATTTTTTGTGTATTATATTCTTGTCATCTTCATTAAATCATAAAATGTTTAGATTTTTCTTACATATGATTATGCGAAGGTCAAATATTTATATATATATATATATATATATATATATATATATATATATATATATATATATATATATATATATATATATGATAAATGCTTTATAAATAAAAAGCAGCTTATTTTTTACTGTTAGAGTTAAGTAAAAACACAGGTAAAAAATAAATGAGGTTTAAAATTCAGTTTTAACCTTGAATAACTTTGAAACGAGTAAATTTAACGAAAAATGTTAAGAAACCTTTTTTGTAGCGCATTCAGTTTCCTTTATGAATATGTATTGTATTTTTCCAAATATTGATTCGTTCATTAGTTATAAAATTTCAAATTTGAAAAGTGAAATTGTAAAAACAGATCAATGTTCAAGGCACGATTCCAGGAAAAGGTTTGTTTGACGCAAATTTATAATGAAACTTTTTTTGTAGAGAATTCAATTTCCTTTAAGAATATGTATTGTTCAAATGTTTCAAATTAATGGTTTAGGTGTTTTGGATTGCTATTAAAAAAACGAAAGTCGCTCAACTGCAGGATGAAGGCCTCTTCAGCATGCTTCCAACTTTCACAGTCCTGGACTTTCCTCTGCCATTCGGGTCCAATATACTTAACGATGTCAATATATATGTATATATATATATATATATATATATATATATATATATATATATATATATACATATATATATATATATATATATATATATATATATATATATATATATATATATATATATATATACATATATATATATATATATATATATATATATATATATATATATATATATATATATATATATATATATATATATATATATATAGATATATGTATATTTTTTTTTTCGTGACCGTTTAATATTATTATTTTTTTATTTATTGGGACTTTTGGTTGTATTTTTTTTATTGTTTTATTAACATTTCGGTTCAATAACGAACCATCCTCAGAATATTTCAATATCTAATTAAACAATTAATTTTCCCAATTTGTTAACTAACCTGACATTTTTTTTTAATTTTTAAAATTTTAAGGATGGTTCGTTATTAAACCGAAACGTTAATAAAACAATAAAAAAATTAAAACTTATTAACTGACCGAAAGTCCCAATAAATAAAATAATAATAACATATATATATATATATATATATATATATATATATATATATATATATATATATATATATATATATATATATATATATATAGATATGTATTCAAGGTGTACTTTTTGTTTCCTAGTATGTTAATTGGTCTCATTTTTCCAATTAAAAAAAAAAAATTCAGAAACTGAAAATCGTTTCATGTTTCATATTCATTTGACGTATGTTTTTCTTTCTATATAATACGATTAATACACGATTAATTAGTTATTCTTGAATTCAAATATCATGAAAAAAAAGTACTTACTTAACTGTAAGGGAAAGCGCAAACCTTAAATTATACCCTGTTTTCTTTTCGTGTTTAGAGGCAAAAAAAACAGGCAGCATTTTTATTAAATTAAAATTTATTCAGTCCTTTCCGCATTGTACAAATAACGGCCGAAACTCGAACGAGAAAAATACGTAAATGTTTAAGGGCTTAAAAGTTTACAGAAGTAAGCCACATCCAATGCTCGTTTTTGGATTTTAGGTAGTGGAAACGGAGCTTTAAGCGGTTAATTTTAAGAGCCAGCATTTTGCTTTTGCTTAATTTCCACACGGTCTTTATACAAACCCTTTGCTAATTTTATTTCCCAGGAGAAAACATCGAAAAATACCTGATTAATTAATTCAGAATCATGGGTTGGGGTGTAAGGTCGAAATTGGGAAAAAAGAATGAAAATAAAGAGCAGCATTTTTCTGCGCTGCAGTTTATCAGGTTTCTCCTTCATTTTGTTTATTGCTTTATCTTAAATTTTTCAAGCATCAGCAATATTTATTGAAAATATATTTAAATTGTGACGAAAATTAAGTTATACCGGGTGTAAGGGAAAGCACTTTCGTGAATTTAACCAACTATTCTTTGCATTTTTTGAACAAAAAGTTTGCTTAAAGTATATCCAAAATGTAACCTTTTCCGCGGAAAATAGGTCTGTAGTTCACTTAAACTTCTAAACAATGGCAACGTGTCATCGTCTTGTTAATTTTAATTCATCGAGTTTAGTTTTTTTGTTACATTGATCTCTTCAGACATTATTTGAAAAAAATGTATTTTTATGGACATGGGACACCCTAGTATTTCATAGACTTTCAAGGGTTTATATATGAGGTTTTTTTTTCGTCTTTCTTGTTGCTCATAAATCCTTTCACTACACTTACAAAACACTTCCAAGCTGCCAATTTCTTTTCGTTTAATTTTTCTTGAAAACGGTTCACCTAGAAGCTTCCTTATTTGAAGTTCAATAAATATGCCTTCTTTTAGTTCTACATCAGTTAATTGAGGAAATATTTCTTTTAGGTACTTGAAACAATTACCTTCTTTGTCCATAGCTTGGACAAATGAAAAATGTTGTCAAAGGAGAGGCGGAAGAAGCACCTCCAATTTTGATATCCAATTTGGCACTTAAAATATAAAAGACTCAAAGACTTAAAATATAAAAGGCTTTTTTGAATTCCTCGTATATAGATCTAGCTGTGACTTTAAATAAATCGTCGGCATATATAACAAAATTTATCCCCTGAAATTTTCCAAAATTGATCATGACTAGAACTTGCCATTTTATATAAAATCGATTCGAATCAAACTAAACTATAGAAAACAATAAAACTACCCTTGAAGTTTCATAGAATACTGTGGAAATACCCCCTCTGCGGTCTTGAGGTAATTCCTACATTGTCCAGTCCAAAATCAGGTACAAATAATTTCAATGATCTCATTCTCTCATAAAGGAGAAGCAGGTACTTGAAAATGAGACGTGCTAAGCCATTTCTGTGAAAATGTGTTTTACTAACTACCTAAATGAAATGCAAAAAGAACATACTCATTAATGTTACAAAAGTCATCTCGACCTGTGTTATTAGCACTAATTGTTTACAATTGTGACACATTAAAACACATGATTATTTCAGTTCTTCTATTGAAACCTTTGGTGTGAAACACTAAACTTGAAGAGATTTACCACTCACTATATTTTACCACACCAAATTACTTTTTTTTTGTTGAACTTCTCGACGAACGTTTCGCTAACCATCTTAGCATGTTAGCAAGCGTCATCATCAGGAGATTAAATCATCTCCTGATTATGCTAACATGGTTAGCGAAACGTTCGTTTAGTGGTGTATCTCTTCAAATTTATATTATTATTTGTTTTATTAAATTAACTTTTCTTGTTCACCATCCTATTCTTGATGAAAGAAGCTTCGTCGGCTGATAAAATACTGAACAAAAAATTTGGATTCATTTGGTTTTAGCCAATAAACCATATACAATATGTTTGCCTGTACGGAAAATCAGCGGGTAAGAGTACTTGTACCCTTTGACAATCATAAAGGTAGAATAATTGATGTTTTAGTATTTTATATACAATCCAATGGAAAGCTTCTCGGCTGAAGCCTCATTCTCACTGGCGCCCACATTCTTGAAATTCTGGAACCACACTATCTATATCCAAATGTCTCTGCTTCTCAAATATTCTCATATAGTTATATATATATATATATATATATATATATATATATATATATATATATATATATATATATTACACAGATATACATAGCGATATGAGAAAAAGAAGACTTAAGTTTTACGGACACATAAAACGGATGAATCCAAGTAGATTAACTAGACAAATAGTCGAATTTTATAAAAATAGGAGTAAAGCTAAAGTAGAAATAATTAAATGGATTGCTGCAATTAAAGAGGACCTAAGATCAGCAAATATTACACAAAGTGAAATTCAGGATAGAGGCTGTTTCAGACACAAGGTTAACGTTTGGAAGGTTGGCCAGAGAGAAAAATGTAGGAAGACTGGAACAACTTGGTCTGACGAAAGGAAACAAGATCATAGCGAAAGAATGAAATCAGTATGGGCACAAAGGAAGGCTAACAACAACAAACGCCTCTAATTGTACTTCGCGTGGTCCACCAGAGCCCATACGTGAATAATAATAATAATAATAATATTTACTTATGTATTCGTTACGAATATAATATGAACAGTATAATTACCGTCTTAATTCTAATAATAAATTTTCTCAATTGTCTTCCTTGAAACCTACGATGTTGATAAATAAAGTCATGAATCTGGTTGGTGTAGTGTTCGATCGAGCAACACCGTTGGCTTCCCTTTAGGAGGAGCGGCAGGCCAACATCAGATGAGTTTTTAGTGCGAGTTTGAACACAAAGCTAAACGCTAAATCAGATGCTTTACGGAGAATTTCCAGAATTTCCCAGGACTTATTTACTTTTTCAGGATTAGATTTATTTTCTTCGTTAACTGGGAGGTGTGCATTGATTAATGTATAGTTTTTGTTAGCACACTTGAGGGATAGTGTCATAAGTCGATTATTTACTGGCTGGACATTTGTTATAGAACCAAGAATGTTTCTTGAGACAGCGAAAGCAATACCGAGATGTGGTGTATTTTTGAGTATTCTTTTGTCCGTTTTACTTTTAAAAAGTCTATAGTTGCCGAATTCCAAGGTGTTATCATCTGTCAATCTGGTTTCTTGCAAAGCTAAAATTTGGATTTTTTGCTGATTTAATGTTCGCCTCAATTCGTGTAGTTTTCCTGGACGCAGGAGGGAATTTATATTTACCGTTCCCAAGAAAGTTTTTGTTTTCGGTTTCAAACGTTGGCCAGAGGTCTCCGACTCCCTCTGAAAGATTTTACGTTTAAGCCCGGACGCCCCAGAATCCGAAAGTCCGGTTGTACCAGTAAAGCTGACAGAGGATTGTCTACCTCCTGGGGTAATTTTGTAATTACTAGAACGCTTCATCTTGTACTTTGAATTAAAGGTTTGAACCATTACGGTTCAGAGGTTAAGACTGGAGGGGTTAGTTCCAGAATTTAAATATCAACCGCACCAATGGTGAACAGACGCTGACCACTCAATCGCATGATACAAGTCAGACGCTAAGTGGATTTAGTTTTTTTTTAAGTAAATATATTTTAATTAATTTTAAAAAAAGGGGTATTTATATATTTTTTTTTTCGGTTTATTCACATTCGAAGATTTTTTTAATCTGGTTGAATATTGATTGGTTTTCCAGAAGCACTAAGATCTTAACTCAATGACTTAGCTCACAAGTTCTTTATCGACGATTCCTTGACTTCTCACTTTTTTAGACCGTGGTTGGAGTGTAACATTTCTGGTTCTGGCGATTTGTTTCGGAATTGTATTAAAAAGTCCATTAATGACACGTTTCAGAAAATGAGCGTCATTTTCGTTCCGCTCCAATTTCAATGCGTGAAAGCTTTTTAGGAAAGGTTTTAGGAAAGGTTTTTCGTGGAATTTTTTCTCGTCCGCAACAGAACTCATTGGTCAAAATCTGATGAACGGTTGTGTGCGTCAAACTCAATTTTTCCCCGATCATTCTCATCGTCAACTGACGATCAGACTACACAAGATTTTCACATCATTTCAAGGCCTTTCACTATCAGCTTCATCATCAATCCAGTCTCGACATTCTGTGAATGCCTTAAACCACTTGAAACCATGACCTCTTGATAAAACACCTTTGGCATAGGCAAGTCTAAAATAAAATTTGATAGCACACCGTTGTGTGAAATTGTTGTCACTCATTTGCAGAACGCAGGAACTATTGTAACTAATTTTCAGAATGTTAGGAAAATCTGTTTTACGAAAAGAATTACTACAAATCACCAAGTGACTCTAAGAGGTTCAAACTCGTACTAACATTACTATGTCAGTTAACATGGCATGTTTGCCTTACGCCCCATATCGCCATTTCTATACCATTTCTTAATGATATTGAATATTAAAATATCTAGAAATTAATTGAGTTATAAATTTAATAAATAAAAAAACTTTAAAAATATAAATCTGCTGAAACAATATCTGTTACAAAAAATAGTAAAAAAAGGCTTCAGCGCAGTATTTCCAGAATGAAAATAAAAACTGGCAATTACTTAGACCCTTGTGAAGCATGTCCGAGATTTCCACTAGTACTTTAAAGTTATAGCCCCTTCAAATGTAATTAATGGTTATCTTTTATTCCTTTTGTTACGATATTTGTAGCTATTTAGTTCGTTCTAGTAAAACTAGGTAATTATTTTTAATTTTAAAACGAATAAAAAAATGTTATATGTTTAACTGATTTATATATTACTTTAAAAATTCTCGAAACTCTATTAGGTGCTAAAGTCTTTCTCCACGATTCATACGGCGCATCCCAAAAATATTCGGAAACCCGGTTTAAAAAATCATTCTAGCAGTTCCAATTTACGCAAAAATATTTTTCTTCCCGTCTATTTTGCCGTTCTTCCCTCGCTTTAACTTCCTGTATAACAATGCTCCAAAATCATCGATTTAATTCTAAAATTTTATGGAAAAAACAAATATTGTTTTTATACACCTTAGAAATATTCGGACGCGCAAAGAAAAAATGAATCTGAATTAAATCGTAACCTTCGAATTTTGTTTAATAATTAACAATACGGTTGTATAAGAAAACATGAATATTATGTGTGGCTTGGAAAAAGCCTTGGTAAATTAAGAAAAATATTAAAACTTGACTGGATTTTGCTAAGGAGTATGTTTTGAAGCCTGAAAATTATTGGAACGGCGTTATTTTCTGTGATGAGTCATAATTCAACATTTTTGGCTCAGCTCGCCACACCATTTGACGCCCAAATGGTGTGGCGAAGGGTTAATGAAGAGTTCAACACAGAAAATCTTTGTCCGACTGTTTAGCACGGCGGGGGGAACGGTAATAGTTTGAGGCTGCATATTTTTTGAAGGGGTTGGTTTTTCGCCACGATCTAAAAAATATTAAATATACCTGTTTTTATGTAAATAAAAAATCACTGGGTAAAAACATAAAACCAAACGGAGACATATTTCTCAGTGATTCTTTTCTGTAATAAATTTGCCTAACCAACTATATTGTAAAAAATATAAAAATGTTTTAAAATAAATACAAACTTTTGAAAGACATACCGCGGATGTAAGGAATTGTGAAGTTAATTGTTTGAGTGTTATTATTATTGTTACTAATAACTTGTCTGTTTTGTTTGGTATCAAAAGTTTTAAAACGATTTATCTATGAAATTTTTTGGGTAATTCTGTTTTATTAAAATGTTTTTGATGTGATTTGTTTATTTTTGTAGTGTATCACTGTCGGTACAAACACGTTTTGCTCTGTCATATAAACTTTTAATTACTCCTGTTTTGACTGATTTTGAGTAATTGGAAAAGAAATTGAGATACCTATCTGTGTTTGTCGGTTTTCTGTAAACAATAGTTTTAATGTGTTGTTTTGTTTTAATATTAAAGTGTCGAGAAATGGCAATTTATTCTCCCTCTCCATCTCTAAAGTAAACTTAATTGTAGGCTCTCGAGAATTTATATCTTGTAAAAAATATTTAGATCATCAATGCTATGTTGCCATATAACAAAAATATCCTCAACATATCTAAGCCATATTATTGACTTTTTAAGAGATTTACTTAATATGTCATTCTCGAGTTCCTCCATAAAGATATTACTCATCAAAGGAGAAAAAAGAACCCATTGCCATTCCGAAATTTTGTTGATAATAATCATTTTCTAATTAGGAGTTGATGATTCCATCCAGCCCTGTCGCCTTGAATGTATGAAGTTCATACTCTCGGTTATTTCTTCCCATCGTTTCTTTCTGGCTTTCTCTAGGTTGTCGAGGATTTCGCTGGTCAATTCTGTATTCCCAATTTCTTGATATTCTCTAAACTGTCGTTCTAGTTTTCTTGACCAACATGGTGACACTAGATACTACCAAGCTTTCAGATTATATATTGTTTCAAAAGATGGCGTTAGTAGTTTTCCTTAAATTTTAAAAGTTTTGTTATTTTTCCGACATACAATGTATCAGTGTCAAGAGCAATTATACCGACAGTTAAACAAAAGTCATCTTACTTTTTGCAAAAAAATTAACATATGGGTAAAAAAATACTGCTTCAAACATCTCGGTTCCTTTTGCGTAACCTTTTACATTATTTTGTCATTTTTAAATATTATATCACGTTTACTTTTCAGTATCGAGAAAACCGAAAAGTTTTCAGAAATTCAAAGGCAACTTTAAACAGCCCGACTGTTCTGAAATTAAAAACAACAAAAGACCTGTTTACAATAGAACGGTAGCTTGATTAAATTCTGCCTTTTGTATGCATTCAAAAATAGTAACATATTGGGAAAATATCATCTCCAGAATACGAATTATAAAATTTCGCAAACAGGTTTTGTATTTCGTTACCCAACCATAATGAATAATCGAATATCGCAAAACTGTTGTTTAATTTAAATTGATAAATGTATATGTGGAATACAATACTTTAGAATAACATATGAAGGAAACAAAAAAATGTTGAACAATTTCAATGGCGATGTTTATGCAATTCTTTAATTTGTACAATGCAAAATATGCTTCACTAAACATATTCGCAAACATATATTCATCAGTCATTTAATAATAAATGTATTTTCCCATCAGGAATTGCTTTATTAGGGGATATATTTTCTTCTATTTTCAATTAAAATGTATACAAATATTTTATAGAATATTGCTTACTTCCTTTTGATAGATTTTGTTATTTTTTGGCAATGAAATTCTTTTAAAATTAAAAATACCGCGAATTCAAACCGAATGCTCTTTTGTCAGCTAATTTAAAATATATTTGAAGGTTGTAATTTTTTCGTCCTGATATATATATATATATATATATATATATATATATATATATATATATATATATATATATATATATGATAAATGCTTTATAAATAAAAAGCAGCTTATTTTTTACTGTTAGAGTTAAGTAAAAACACAGGTAAAAAATAAATGAGGTTTAAAATTCATATATATATATATATATATATATGATATATATTGATATTTTTGTTGATATATATATATATATATATATATATATATATATATATATATATATATATATATATATATATATATATATCATCATCATCATCATCATCATCAGCCCGTATCGATCCACTGCAGGATGAAGGCCTCTTCAGCATGCTTCCAACCTTCACGGTCCTGGGCTTTCCTCTGCCACTCGGGTCCAATATACTTAACGATGTCATCAATCCATCGTGCTTTCGGTCTTCTTCGCGGAAGTTTGCGATCAAGCGGTATCCACTCCAGGATTGCCTTGGTCCATCTGTCGTCCCATCGCCTCGCTATATGGCCTGCCCATCTCCATTTCAACTATTTTACTCTTCCAATGATGTCACAGACTTTTGTTTGTTCCCTGATCCATGCGCAGGACTTTCTGTCTCGTCTTGTAATGCCAAGCATACATCTTTCCATTCCCCTCTGTGCCACCCGAAGTTTTTGAATTGATTGCGATGTGAGTGTCCAGGTTTCACTTCCGTATGTCATAACGGGTAGAACGCACTGATCGAATACTTTTCTTTTCAGGCAAAGTGGGAGTCTGCTCTTAAACACTATGTTGAGATTACCAAATGCCTGCCAGCCACATTTAACACGCCGTTCCACCTCTCGGGCGGTAGTCCCCTCCATGGAAATCCTCTGCCCAAGATATATAAAGCTGTCAACAATCTCTAAATCCCTTCCTAGAACTGAAATTCTTCTGTCCTGAGCGAAGTTATTGAACATAACCTGACTCTTTTTCAGGTTTATTTTCAAGCCAAATGGTTCGCCAGCCCTTTGCAGTTCTTGTATGCGTCTTTGCAGCTCCTCTGGGTCTTGTGAAATGAGAATCATATCATCTGCAAATCTAAGATGGTTTAAGTTTGCACCATTGATCTTTACACCATCCTGTTCCCAATCCAGTTTACGGAATACTTCTTCAAGGCCAGCCGAGAAAAGAATAGGCGATATTGCGTCACCCTGCCGTACACCTCGTTCTATATTAATTCCCACTTCAAGATCATCAAGGTGAATTGTGGCTGTAGCTCTATCATATATCGATCCTAATAGGTTTACATAGGCTCTCTCTACACCTTGGCTAAGCAGTGCATCCATTATCGCATGCTTTGAGATGGAATCAAATGCTTTTTCGTAGTCGATAAAAGCCAAGCACAGTGGCATGGTGTATTCGTTGTGCCTTTCTATGACCTGCTGTACAACCTGGATGTGATCCATTGTACTGAATCCACTTCTGAATCCTGCTTGTTCTCTTGGTTGTGCGTCATTCAGTTTTTTTAATATTCTTTTAGAAATTATCTTAGTGAAAACTTTGTACATCACTGATAGGAGGCTTATTGGACGGTAGTTCTTTAAATCTTCCTGTGCTTTATGTAAAAGGATCACTTCCGCATTTTTCCATAAGTCCGGTACTTTTTGTTCTTTGAGGCATTTTGAGTATAATTTAGCCAGTGTTTTATGTAACGTCCGACCACCAGCTTTTAGCATTTCGACAGTTACACTATCCTTTCCTGGAGCCTTGCCGTTCTTCATCAATTCTATAGCATTTGTTACTTCCTCCACTAGGATATCTGGCATTATATATTGTTCTTCCGTGGGTATTGCTGTCCCTGACTGGCTCTGATCTTCATATAACTGGGAATAAAACCTTCTGACAATCTCTAACATTTGGGTACGCGTCCTGCACAGTGTGCCATCCTCACGCTTTAAAGCATATATTTGCGTTATTTTGTTTCTCAGCTTCTGTTTAGCTTTGTTAATTCCTTTGTTTTCTTCCAGGGTTTTTTGCACTAGCTGCATATTGAATCGGCGCGTGTCCTCTCTGATACGTTTTCTTATAGTTTTGCAGAGCTCAGTGTACTCGACCCTGCCAAAAGGACTGCCTGCATTTCTCATTGCTCGCCGTTTCTTCATTAAATCAATGGTCTCACTGGAGATTTTTGTTTGTTTGAGACATTTTTCCTCTGGTGCTATTGAAGCAGCCGTTTGAAGTACATTGTTGGCGATTTCTTCATATTGAACTGATATTTCCACGTCCTCTGGATCTTGTAACGCAACAAACCGGTTTGACAAAGCAATCTCAAAATCGCTTCCTCTCTCCAGCAGTTTTCCAGAATCCACCTTGCCCTTCTTTGATCTTACCATTCTTTCGCGCTCTTTTCGACAGTCAATCCGAACCCTTGCTCGTACCATTCGGTGGTCACTTCCAACATTAAAATTGTTAAGGACAGTACAATTGGTAAATATTGTTTTTTCGTTGGTCATGATGTAGTCAATTTCGCTTGTGAGCCCAGATGGACTTTTCCATGTCCATTTTCTGCTGATATTTTTCTTATAGAATGAATTCATAATATATATGTCCTTCAGCAAAATCAACTAATCTGTCACCTCTATTGTCTCGCTCACCAGTTCCATATGGGCCAGTTGCATTTTCGTCTGTTCTTGTTGTTCCAATTCTGGCATTAAAATCACCCATCAGGATTTTGTACCTACATTTCTCCTTGTATAAAAGCTGGGCAACATCATCATAAAATTCCTCAATTTCCTCATCTTTATGGCTTATAGTTGGTGCATAAGCTTGGACGATTTGAAGCCTAAACTTTTTATTCAGCTGAATGACGCATTGGGCTAATCGGTCGGATGTACTTTCAAATTTTACCACACTGTCCTTCAGCTTTCGATTGATGAGGAATCCAATTCCGCCACATCGGCCATTTTCCGTACCTCGAGTGTAGAGTACGTGTCCAGTTGGTTCCAGTTTAATTAACTCTTCACCCTTCCTTCGTGTTTCACAGAGCCCAATAATATCCCAATGTATGTTGTCAAGTTCGATTAACAGTTCTTGCAATCGGGCCTCTGTTTTCATAGTCCGTATATTTAACGTTGCAATGTCAAAAGTCCAATGGCAGCCTGATCTAACCCGGTGATTCTTAGCACCCTCTGCCTTGGGGCAGGTCTTCCCGCTGCCGTAGGTAGTTGCCCCTTGGCCTCCGGGGAATGACGGCCGTGTTTGAGGTTGTACTGTCATATTTCAACATACTGAAATACCATGTTGAAGGTATGGACCGTAATCTACCACGCTGGTCCAATGCGGGTTGGCAGATTTTGGATCATGTTAGTCTGAGGCCTCCGCTTTGACCTGTCCGCCAGGGGTGACCCTCCCAGGAGCATAGACTCCAGACGGCATAGCTCAATGCTTCATTGCCCTACTCAAACCCCTTTATCACGTTAAGGTCTGATCCACAAAGGGGATATATATATATATATATATATATATATATATATATATATATATATATATATATATATATATATATATATATATATATATATATATATATATATATATATATATATATATATATATATATATATATATATATATATATATATATATATATATATATATATATATATATATATATATATATATATATATATATATATATATATATATATATATATATATATATATATATATATATATATATATATATATATATATATATAATATATATATATATATAT
>JARFXV010000822.1:490000-492500 GCA_031761425.1 Cosmopolites sordidus | reverse complement strand
TTCAGTTTTTTTAATATTCTTTTAGAAATTATCTTAGTGAAAACTTTGTACATCACTGATAGGAGGCTTATTGGACGGTAGTTCTTTAAATCTTCCTGTGCTCCTTTTTTATGTAAAAGGTTCACTTCTGCATTTTTCCATAAGTCAGGTACTTTTTGTTCTTTGAGGCATTTTGAGTATAATTTTGCCAGTGTTTTATGTAACGTCCGACCACCAGCTTTTAGCATTTCGACAGTTACACTATCCTTTCCTGGAGCCTTGCCGTTCTTCATCAATTCTATAGCATTTGTTACTTCCTCCACTAGGATATCTGGTATTATATATTGTTCTTCCGTGGGTATTGCTGTCCCTGACTGGCTCTGATCTTCATATAACTGGGAATAAAACCTTCTGACAATCTCTAACATTTGGGTACGCGTCCTGCACACTGTGCCATCCTCACGCTTTAAAGCATATATTTGCGTTCTTTTGTTTCTCAGCTTCTGTTTAGCTTTGTTAATTCCTTTGTTTTCTTCCAGGGTTTTTTGCACTAGCTGCATATATATATATATATATATATATATATATATATATATATATATATATATATATATATATATATATATATAAAAGAAAACGTATCAGAGAGGACACGCGCCGATTCAATATGCAGCTAGTGCAAAAAACCCTGGAAGAAAACAAAGGAATTAACAAAGCTAAACAGAAGCTGAGAAACAAAAGAACGCAAATATATGCTTTAAAGCGTGAGGATGGCACAGTGTGCAGGACGCGTACCCAAATGTTAGAGATTGTCAGAAGGTTTTATTCCCAGTTATATGAAGATCAGAGCCAGTCAGGGACAGCAATACCCACGGAAGAACAATATATAATACCAGATATCCTAGTGGAGGAAGTAACAAATGCTATAGAATTGATGAAGAACGGCAAGGCTCCAGGAAAGGATAGTGTAACTGTCGAAATGCTAAAAGCTGGTGGTCGGACGTTACATAAAACACTGGCAAAATTATACTCAAAATGCCTCAAAGAACAAAAAGTACCTGACTTATGGAAAAATGCAGAAGTGAACCTTTTACATAAAAAAGGAGCACAGGAAGATTTAAAGAACTACCGTCCAATAAGCCTCCTATCAGTGATGTACAAAGTTTTCACTAAGATAATTTCTAAAAGAATATTAAAAAAACTGAATGACGCACAACCAAGAGAACAAGCAGGATTCAGAAGTGGATTCAGTACAATGGATCACATCCAGGTTGTACAGCAGGTCATAGAAAGGCACAACGAATACACCATGCCACTGTGCTTGGCTTTTATCGACTACGAAAAAGCATTTGATTCCATCTCAAAGCATGCGATAATGGATGCACTGCTTAGCCAAGGTGTAGAGAGAGCCTATGTAAACCTATTAGAATCGATATATGATGGAGCTACAGCCACAATTCACCTTGATGATCTTGAAGTGGGAATTAATATAGAACGAGGTGTACGGCAGGGTGACGCAATATCGCCTATTCTTTTCTCGGCTGGCCTTGAAGAAGTATTCCGTAAACTGGATTGGGAACAGGATGGGGTAAAGATCAATGGTGCAAACTTAAACCATCTTAGATTTGCAGATGATATTATTCTCATTTCACAAGACCCAGAGGAGCTGCAAAGACGCATACAAGAACTGCAAAGGGCTGGCGAACCATTTGGCTTGAAAATAAACCTGAAAAAGAGTCAGGTTATGTTCAATAACTTCGCTCAGGACAGAAGAATTTCAGTTTTAGGAAGGGATTTAGAGATTGTGGACAGCTTTGTATATCTTGGGCAGAGGATTTCCATGGAGGGGAATACCGCCCGGGAGGTGGAACGGCGTGTTAAATGTGGCTGGCAGGCATTTGGTAGGCTCAACATAGTGTTTAAGAGCAGACTCCCACTTTGCCTGAAAAGAAAAGTATTCGATCAGTGCGTTCTACCCGTTATGACATACGGAAGTGAAACCTGGACACTCACATCGCAATCAATTCAAAAACTTCGGGTGGCACAGAGGGGAATGGAAAGATGTATGCTTGGCATTGCAAGACGAGACAGAAAGTCCTGCGCATGGATCAGGGAACAAACAAAAGTCTGTGACATCATTGGAAGAGTAAAACAGTTGAAATGGAGATGGGCAGGCCATATAGCGAGGCGATGGGACGACAGATGGACCAAGGCAATCCTGTAGTGGATACCGCTGGATCGCAAACGTCCGCGAAGAAGACCGAAAGCACGATGGACTGATGACATCGTTAAGTGTATTGGACCCGAGTGGCAGAGGAAAGCCCAGGACCGTGAAGGTTGGAAGCATGCTGAAGAGGCCTTCATCCTGCAGTGGATCGATACGGGCTGATGATGATGATGATGATGATGATATAAATATATATATATATATATATATATATATATATATATATATATATATATATATATATATATATATATATATATATATATATATATCTGTGAACAGTTTAGTTCGTTG